>WAAG01074526.1:0-101702 GCA_013390105.1 Tichodroma muraria
TTTGTACATTATTATTATTATTAATATTTTAATATATATCTGTAACTTCGGTTCCAAAGTACCAAGGTAAGTGATCAATTGGCCTCAGAAGGGAACCTCACAGTGGACTGTAAAACTACAGTATTTCCATAAATAATACTTTTAAGAAACCCTGGGTATTTTTTTCTTAAGGATCTGAGGCCTTTAAAATGCAAATTTAACTAAAAACAAAAGCAAAATTTCTTCTTTTTTTAAGTGAATAAAGAGCACAAAATTAAAAAAAATACAAATCCATTAAAAATGTTTCTCACATTTGGGAAAAAATGTACAAACTTGATATTCTTAACTCATTTCTTTTTTAGCACAGAAACAAAAAACAAAACCAAAAATCAATACCTATATATTAAATTCCCATTCTCAGCAACCTTCTTGTTGGAAAGTCCCCAACCCCATTATTTATGGAAATGTGCTTAACTTCTACAAATTTTACATTAAAAAAAAAGTTTACAGCAGTGCATTTTGTAAAAGGTTTGTTGTTTTCTTTTTTTTTTTTGTTGGTTTTTTTTCCTGTTTGTGTTGGGTTTTTTTTTGTTGTTGTTGTTGTTTGTTTGCTTGCTTGCTTGCTTGCTCGTTTTATGTACAGGTGAGTTTAAAATTCAATGTTGGGGACTATCGTGCCTCTACTTCTTTGGGGTTCCTAGAGGGGGAATAGTCCCTGGACTCTGAGTTTGTGAGTGGAGTAGTCCTGCGAGGGGAGGCAGGTCTGGTGCTGCTGGCTGGTACGAGAGGCGGCGGCGCGCTCAGCGCTGCGGTCGGCGGGTTCCTGTTCAAAATCCCGTTGTGCATGGCAGTGGAGGGACTCAGTCTGGGGTAATGCATCCCACTCAAATGAGGCATGAAGGATGGCACGTGTGCCAGGTGGCTTTCGATGGGGGACGAGTGCAAGTGGTGCATTCTGGCACGCTCAAGTTCTTCCCGTAAGTGCAAGCGCTCGCGCTCCTCCACTTGCCGCAACCGCTCCTGCTCTCGGCGGGCTTCCAGAAGGTTCTCGTGGTTGTAGTCGTGTGGTTCCCTGTCTCTGTAGGAACGCTCGTGGTCATAAAAGCCAGAGGTGGTAGGAAACCTGTGGATAGGATCTGTCCGGAGCTGGAAGTCCATTCGACGATGCAGGTCTAAACTCCGGTAGGCATCTCGCAACGGGTCCCTCATCGGGTCCCAGGAAAATCCGGGATGCGGCAGCCTCTCTCTTCCTGACAAAGGGTTCATGCCTATGAGCGGGGTCATCATCCTGCTGCGGTCCAGCACATTCATGTTGTTCATCTGGTGCACGCTGCCCATGGAGATGGGCATGGAGGCAGCCATCGAGTGAGGCAATGATAATCCATGGAGAGTGGGTGGTGGGGGATGCTCCACTGACCGGGAGTGCTGGGAAGGCTCAGACCCAACCACTAGCACATCACTGTCTTCCTTCCTCTCCTCCTTGACTTTGATGTCATTCTTAATCTTCTGGAGGTCGCCGGGAAGCTCTGTCTTTCTCTCCATGTCCTTGCTCATTAGATTGGTTAGCTTCAGGCTCTCACTTAGTGCAGGTTTGCTGTATGGGGATACAGACTGGATTACTGGCTTCGTGTTGTCTTCAGAGGGTCTCTTATCATGGCTTGGAGTTTCCTTCACTGGGGAACGGCTCTCTTTGATCTTGTGTTCAGCTATGGGTGGCTCTCTCAGACGGTCAGGGTGCTCTCGCTCGGGCTCCTTGGACCTCTCCCTGTCCCCGAGGCTGACCTGCCTGATGGGATCACTGGAGCTCTGGCTGTTGCTGCGGATGAGATTGCTTATCTGGTGTGTCACTGGGGCTGAGGCCGGCGAGGATCTGTTCGAATGTCTGTTTTTATCCATGAGGTCTCTGTAAAAAGACAGAAGGTACATCCTTGGTTATGTGCGAACAAACGCACCCGTGATGTTTGGCATGCACAGTGCTGTGCCCAGTTGTACACTTTGAGACTGCTCAGGAAAGGATTTGGAAAGCTCTGCAAACGTCAGCTACAGCTATGATGCTATGTTACGCAATATACACTAGCTGCCTTTATACACTTCGAAGACAAAAAAAGTTAAATGTTCACAAATGTAAGACTAAATTGGGGATGTAGCTGGGAGAACACTATATTCACCCTAAGACCCTTTCACTGAGAAATGTAGGGAATGAAAGAAGAATTCTAGACAGCTTATTTTTCTTTAGAAAAAGCTAATTGTGTGCTCATGTGTACATCTTGCTGCCGGACAGTGACTTTCTTCAGTAAAACTTGGGTTCCTTTCCTAAAACACAGATCCAGGCATACAAAACAGAAGCCTACAGAAATGTAGGTCCTTCCCAAGTGAGCCTCATTGACTGGAAGCAGCCATAAGGTGAAGCTGATTTTCCTGTGGAACTGCAAGACTTTCTGTTGTTGGCAGTTCCTGCAGGTAAGCCAGGTGCTTCAGGAGAAACACCCTTGAATCAACCATGAAACTGAGCAACTGAGCTGTGTTTCAAGAGGATCTGCTGTGATAAACAAGGGGTCTGATGACAACATCCATGGTTTAGGAAGAGAGGCACAAAGGTTTACATTTCCAATTGCACCTCTGCCTCTGAGCAAGCCAATTAGTCACAGTTAATCCCACCTTTTTAACAGGGGAATAAATAATGCTCACCTTCTAAAAGCACTTTGCTCTGAATGAGAGACTCTTTAAATGCAAAATATGATCGTGTGATTGAGAGAACTGCATTATGCAGCTGAGAGGCTCACTGATGCCTAAGTTTTGTGTTTGTTTTTGAGAGCTATAAGACCTGAGCTGAAAGCTGGAGGTGTTTTGGGGAATTGTGTAAGTATTTATCCCTTATGATTACATTTGCTAACCCAGCTTTCTTCCTCTGTGGTAGTCCCGATTGCTGGTCAAGGATGTGGTTTATTAAAACCATGGCCAAACAGGGATGCTGGGGACAGCTTGAGCTAAATTAATAGAAGTGTAATAGAGCTGTTAACCCTTGTGTGAACACTCTTGAGAGTAAAGTAACCTTGGTCTGCAAATGAATTCCACTAGAGCCAAGAAGGGATATCTTCCCTACCTGAATGAAATCTCTGCAAGCATGTCAGACAATTTAACATGTAAAGCAAGATTTTCAGCCTATTGCTTTCATATAGTCTTTTTCACAGGTACTGCCTGAAGATCTCATTTAAAGCACTCCAGCAAACTATGAACCCCTGTCACCAGTCAAGCTCACACGTCTAAGACTTGCAGGCTGTTATTGCCTACAAAGAAGTAGCCAGTTGGAGACAACAGGGCTCTGAAATATAAAGAGCTTCACAGCTTCAAAATCATATAACTGAGAGCTAATGAAGTAACTACAGACCAGGTGATACAGGCCAGTCATTGTTAATAAGGGTTTGCCCACAATGCAATTTTTTAAAACCAGTTTTGCTAATGGATTCATGCGCACTGCTCCAGATACAGGAATTTGCATTTTTATCTCGTTAATGTCCAGCTAACATTTGAATTCATCAGCATATCTGTACATTAATGAGAACTATGACTGTCTCCAAAGGACCCATCACAGTTTTAGAATACACAGCAATCCTAAAGCAGCTGCATTAAAAATAACCAAGTTTTCAGCACACTAAAAACACAGCAACACACTCAATTCCTCAGCCTGGTGCATTTTGTTGACCAACTAGCAGGGAACTGGGTTACTGTATTTCCACAGAAGACAAATCCTAAAAGGCAAAGAGGAATTTTTTTGGTATTACTAGTACTTGTGCTTATCTGAGGAAAAGGCCTATCAGCTGCTTTAAGGATCAGCAACATTCTAGGGAAAACAGAAAAAAATTATAGAGGAAAAACAGACCCAGGAGGAAGTGGTCAGAAGCCCACAGTGCTCACCTCTCTTTGTCTCTGTCATCTTTGCTCAGAGAAAGATCCCTCTTGTCGGGCTCCCGCTCCCGCTCTCTGTCCCTGTCATGGTTTGTCACCGAGGAGCTTCGCTCCGAATCCGTGGGCTTGGGCCACTGTGGAGGTGTTGGGAAGGACGGCGGGGTCCGGTGGAGTCTATTCCATGGCTCATGGGGGTTATTGAAATTCTGCAGGTTTGGGCCATCTTTGTGAGTAAAAATGTTGTTGTGAGCTAGAATAATGGCAGGGGTAGGAAGAGTTAAAAATAATTCGAAGCAAATCATTATGCAGACATTTTTCACAGTATTAGGCACAACCAGAACAGTCCTTTTAAGGCTTTTTAATGGTGAGGGGGAGCTACTAGTGAGTGGACACAGAGATAAATTCAACACTGGGTGTAAGATCCACCAGCTCTTTTAAGGCTGTTGTTGGAGGAAGCTTTAAACATTTTAATAACTCACAGACTACTGAAAATGCCCAGCTTCTCTTCTCCCCCCACCCCAGGCAAGGGCTCCAGCACAAAAGCAGTATTTTTCCTCAGCTCCTCTTTCTGGCAGAAACTTTAATTTGTGGATAGTTACAAGCAATCCGCTGCCTGCAGCTGAGGCTCCAGGGACTATTTTGTTGAAGAACCCAGACTATTTGGTGGTATGTATGTGTGTGTATAAACACAGAGCTTGGCTGTAGGCTTTTCAGAATAGTCACTCGATTTTCCTCCATCCATCTTCAGCTGATTCCTGTTGCACCATGAGATGCACAAGCATGCTCTCTTATGTGCTCTCTTATGTGTGGCTCTCAAGCATGTTTCGCCTACAGGTAACAAGTTTTTGAAGTAGAATTATTTTATACAGGTAATTTAAACTTCAGCCAACAGTTACAGAGGATGTCTACAAGAATTAGAAGTATCAACAGCTGCTCCAGCTGTGCATCTTCGCTGGTGAAGGGTGTTACTTTAGGTGCCCACAGGGTCCCAGAGCTCGGTGGGGTTTTGCAGCTCCAGTGTCTCTCTGAGCACACAAGGTACCAGCCCTCAGCAGTGAGGAGGCACAGAGCACAGCTACTGCTCTCTGTGACATGCAGAAAAGCTCCCACCGCAGAGACCTGGAAATCTTAGGTGCAGTGTTTTCAGATAGGAGAATGGAGGTTAGGAATTAAACTTCTTTAAAAACTACCACCAGCTGCTGTAAATATTAGCATGTGGCTTTTCTGGAAGGGATGTTTGTCTGCAGTAACCCAGCCAGTACTTACTCAGAGCATGACTGCCTAATCCTCCAAAGGCATTGCTGCCTAAGTTCCCAAGGCCGCTGAAGGTGCTTGACCTGCTAAATGGATCTGGAAAGGCAAACAGGGATTTAGCAGGCATTTAGCCAAGAATGTTGGAGAATGAAACGCACCCCTCCCCTTCTTAACGGTTTGAATCCAAGTAGGATTAGGCCAGACTTTAAGCTGATCCTTCTCATTGCAAGGTTCTTTGCACAGAAAATTCCCATCATGTTAAAATGGAGAAGGGATTCAGTGCTCACTCTGCAAACAGGTGCTGTAATAAACTTTTGTATGCGAGTAAGAAGTGAGTTAGAAATTAAGGCCTAATAGCTGAAATTAGGGTGGCTGCTGAGCTGTAACTCTCTTTCCTTATCAGTACTAATAGTAGAAACATCACAATCGCCTTGAAAGAAGAATCTCAGCAGGCCCCTCGGCCAGCACTGAGGAGTTGAGTGTCTTGTTTCTGCACTTTTTTTCCAGTAAAGGCACCCATCACCAGAAGAGGGTTCTCTCTGAGAGCACACAGCCTGTCTCAGGCTTCCACACTCCAAAAACAGCTATGGGTTAAATGCCACCAGTGTACTTGTTTTCTTCCCTACTGGTCATCTCTAAACAATTCCTCCTCCTGCCCACCGGCTTTTTGACTGTCCTCTTCAAGCCCTTAACTTGCCATGTTACAGGAGGTAACACTGCTCTCCACTTCCTCACAGATATCACATTTAAAATATCAAGGCAAATGGCACAAATAGCTCGTATCTTTAAGCAAACAGCTATTTGCTTATTTACTTATTTTAAAACAGATGTTCTTGCCCTTCCTCTTTGACCTTAAATGGCTGAGTGACTTGGTAGAGATAGTTAATTTTGACAGAATGTTCAGGAATTGATGTAAATCTGGGTATTTGCAAGAGAAAAAAAGTCTACTAGGTCATGTGGCATGCCACATTTACTGATTGGATGAATGTTACTAAAACATTAATCAACAGAGCTTGAACTTTAATTGGCAATGAGCTGCTTGTGAGCTTCTAAAATGAGGAAATTTGAGAAAATCAGGCTTTACTTACTGCCAATTAGGAAACTGAAAGGCTGGCAAAATGTGCAGAACATCTACTTGCCAGGAATTGTTCCCTGAACTCTTTTAAATAACCTAGTCAAGACCTTTCATAGGTGGAAAATGGTACAGGAGGAGCCCATTTTAAGCTGAGGCTTGTCTGAGGTATTTTTGCATAAATTTCCCCCATTTCTTCAGGCACATTCAGGAGCACAGGACTCTACAAGTCACATTTTGGTTCCAGTGCAGTGTCCCAGCAGTAACAGATGTGACAGCTCTGCACTGCCCTCTCCTTTGGGGGACAATGAGGGCATGCGCTAGGAGCTGGCAGGGATGAGAAGCTGGCCAGCTTCTGGATCCTGAGGCACTTTAAGCCTTTCCCTCCCCTAGTGCTACAGTGCAGGACCACACTGAGAGCCAGGAAGGGGGCAGAGGTACAGAGGTGAAGGCAGGGTTACTTACACTTACCTGCCAAGTGGTTCGTAGGCAGGAAACTGCTGTGGTGAGGTGAGGGACCAAAAGGGGTGGTGGCTGGATGTGTCGCACCTGTGACAACAAGGACCCTTTTCAGTTCAGGGGCAAGTGACTCCTTGTACACACAGAGCTCCTGGCCATCACATTCAAGAGCTGGATGCAAAGGCCACATTTAAACAACAAAGGCAAAGGAAGACCCCAAACCTCAGCCGAGCAAGCAACAGGCTGAATTTCCCTGGGAGCCCTACCAAGGAGTCTAACAGGGCACTGGGAGGCAGGAGGAGACCTTGCACTGAATGCTGCTGTTCACCTGGAGTAACGAGGAAGCCAAGCTCTTTGTCTGACATTTTCAGTCATTACTCCATGTTTACATTAAAAAGGGTCAGCCCAGGTTATGGGCCCAGACAGAAGGTGCTCGGAAGTGACTGATTAGAGTCTATATGAAACACCAGTTAATGACAGGCACGCAGGGCACATCAATCATGCTTCTCCCATGAGAGCTCCAGCTACGCTCTCACATCTGTCCCTGCATCCACAGGCTCCCCCCCCCAGTATTTTTTCCCTTTCCTAGACACTGCTCATTGCCATGGTGCCATGCTTCCTCGTGGGAAAGAACACCACCGCTGAGCATGCTGGATTACATGAGGCTGAGGAGATGGGAAGAAAGGGGGTGAAACAAGCAGGTCTGCCCTGTATTTCAAGGTGGACCAGGCTCATGCAGAAAACTCTGCTCTCCTTTCAGAGCAGAAAATGAGAGATTTTCTTCCTTTGCAGACAGGCATATGGGAATCTGAACGGGCTCGCAACCTCAATGTGAAAAGCACTGGCGTCCCCTGTCACTGGGGTACTTGGTCAGCCCTGACCTGGCCTTCCTTGGAGACAGAGCCCAACCCCTGATGGTTGCTGTGAAACACTCATGTGTCCAGAACATGAGAAAACTGTGAAACCTGAGGGGGAGACAGAGCTCTGTGTCCCTAACCAGCTTGGGCACCTCAAACCTAAGCAGCCAGAAAATGAGTTGAGGAAACTTAAGAGAGACCATGGCAACGAGACCTATCTAGTACCTCTCTATAAACATTCTGACTGCTCCAATGCTTCAAGACGGATGGAGACTGTCATCTTTCTAATCCTTTAAGATTTCAGAAGGTGTATAATGGATGGGAGATTTCTTCAAAGGAGACGGCTTACAAACTCCACTACATGGGCTGATAATAAAAAATCCTCCAGAGAAAGCCAGGAGCAGCATTGCAGGCTGTCAGGCAGTTATTAAATAGACCGTCTGCCAGGCAGCCCAGCATCCGTCCTGGAGACAGGTGGCCCTAAGATAACTTATGTCTCCCCCAGTAACCAGGCAATGCAGCAGAACCAATGATTCACATCAATTGCACACGTGCTCAGTAAGGTGAAAAGAATGCCTCAGATATTCCAGAGTAAAAGATTTATTCCTCCACGTATTCCAGCTGCAGTGTTTGCTCACGTTGACAGCACTCTTTACCTGGATTTACCATGCGATGGCTTTTGTGATTAATATACTCAAAGACAAGCTGTTGTAAGGTTGTTTCTCTCTACTGAAAGTTTTCTATTAGTTTGCCATCTTTAATGTTTATTCTATTTCATACTATTTTCCCACTCGCTGTTACGAATGAAAAGCAAGCCATGCTTGCATCTTTTAAGGGAGAAAACTCCAGATATCAACTGGACCTGTGCTTTTCTTCCTGCAAGGGTGACTCTGTTCAGAACAGCCTTCAGTAGCAAAACCAGACATGAAACAGGATTCTCGTAATGACAAGGGACAGACTGAGGACAGTGATAAGGAAACACCTGCCACAGGGAAAACGCCAGAGAAAACACAGGGAAAACACAGCTTATTTATTTGTAAATAAGCTGTGTTTATGCTTCCAAGTAGATGCAATAAGTATCTTGGCCTTGTACTATCAAAATACTTTTACAGAGACCAAAATACAGGGTAGTACCCTACAACATAGAGCTGGTACCAGCACTGATTATGTGTTGTACAAATGTGCATTTGATGTTTAAGAATTTCCATCCACAGATAGAGCAGAAAGACTGAAGTGCTGGTGGAATTCCTGAAGGCTATCTGGCATCTGCGTTTGAAACTCAATTCTCACAGACATTTCTTCTTGATTGTCATCTGTTGCTTTTCTGTCATTTTTGGGACAGTTCAAAACAGTTCTAACGTCATTAATTTCAACAGGGTTGAACCAAGGCTGAATACGACCATGTCTGCACTGAGTTAGGGTGATTGTGCAATACTGCATCATAAAACCAGAATAACACTAGGGAAGAAAATTACATTATTTGCCAATTAATTACATACATAAAGAGCTAAGTTACGTCTCGCCAATTGATGCAGCTCATTCAGAACGTAGACTTTGGCATCTCAAACACAGAGAGAAATTGTGAAGAAGTTGAGGAAAAGTTAAGCTTGAGAATAAAAACAACATTTGGCATTTGGCTGACAGATGTCCACATGAATCCACACTGGCCTCCTACACCAGAATGGGAGAGCTGCAGTCTCCCATGGTCAGAGCCATTGAGAACAACACAGTGAAGGTTACTGTCCTTTGGTAATTGCATAATTGTAATTACCTCTCCAACGGATTGGAAAACAATTGATCAGTGTAAACTGTACTTAATTCTTTGGGGCTTTCTGTAAATTCAATATATCATTTTAAGCCTCAGACTTTGCTGAACTTTGTAACACATAGGGGAATTTTCTGTTTACAAAACAAACACTTAACAAATACACCTTCTGTGATATTTTCAATGCTGTTACTGAAGTTTGCCTTTTACAAAAAAACACTTGTTTTCAGAAAACAAACAGAAACTTGATGAGTGGAGGAGCTGAGAAGAATAACACGGCAAATATAAAAGCAAGAAAGAGACTGGGGCCACTTCCAGTCCTGTGCAGTGGAAACATTTTCAAGTGTTTTGTCAAAATCACTTTTAAAAAATCACTCTATAGCCTATTAATCAGGCACATAAGAACCAGCTGCACAGACAGGACTGTGAGCCAACTGCTGCAGTTCAGTGATGAGCAGAGGATCCTGCACTGGAGGGGGTGGCAGAGCCCTGGCCACAGCAGTGTCTCTGCACCCCTTGAACCAACCTTGCTTCTATTTTTGAGGCATACGTAACTGTAAAGACATGCATGACATACACTGACTGTTTCTTGGTCTTGTTTTATTTTTAAATTAACAAAGAATCATCTTCCCTTACCTGTGGTAGAAAACAGAGGCCTGGCAAGATCTTGTGGATAATGGAAGCCTGGAAACACTCCAGGGGCTGGAGGTCTGCTGAACAGGTCAAGTTTACCACCTATCTCCAGCTTGTGGGGATCCAGCTGCATTTGCTGTCAAACGATATCAAACCAATCTCATTATACGCTTCCTTTTTTATGGGAGAACAGGAGAGGGAGTTAAGGCTCATTCCTCCTTAGCCCTGCCAGGGAGAGTTAGCGAGAGTGACAGCAGCGTCCCCGGTCGCGCCGCGCAGCCGTGGTCGCGCTCTGCCGGGCTCTGCGGGGCCATGCCAGCCCGCAGCCTCTCCGCTGCCTGCCCACCCCAGGGTGAGGTCTGCAGGGAGCACTCGGCCCCTCAGCACACGCTGGAGCAGGAACACGATACACCGAGTGCACGGCAGGAGCAGTCGGAGCTCTTCAGCCTGACAGAAAATACTCCGCGGGCACAAAGCTGCCGAGAGAAGCCTCGAGAGCTGGGTGATGGGCTTGTCTGTTCTGCCTCTCCAGCTTGAGAGAGACCTGCCCATACTATGCCCTTCCTGCAGCCAGGGCAGGTCAGTGTGCAGGCAAGGGGCAAAGGATGAAGGAAGCTAGGAGGCTCCTCCAGAGGCTGTTTTTATCCTTGCCCTGTAGAAGTGAGCATGGCCAGAACTGCTCCTTAGTCACAGAAGCCCATCAATAGCTTCAAGATTATGTATTTGCTAATAAAAATATACGGACATGCACCCCTTTCGAGGCACCTACTTAAGCAGAGAATAGCCTTCATTAACAGGACAAAAAAACTACTGCAGGAGCTATGAAAAAAAGATAAAATCTACAAGAGTCCCTTTACCAGCTGTTATACCTGCCAGAGGGAGACTCAAGCCTGCAACAGCACCCCAGGGTACCTACATCCTGTCACCTCTCGAATGTTAAACCCCCTCCCTCTGCCCACCACCACAGCAGCACAGGAAGCCCCACAACCTCTAACACTGATGTTATCAATCTACTCTCCTGCTCTCTGCTCTGTAACGCTCTTCACTGCATCGGCCATTTCATTACCTCCTCCACAGGAGGTACTAATGCGGAAGGGAAGCGACATTAAACGTGCATGCTTTGTAAAAAAAGATTGACTTGGGGATATTACTCTGCTCCTCACTTTCTTCCCCTCTTTCTGGCTGTACACCCTTCCACCCAGCTCCTCTGCCCTCAGATAAACTTTACAGTTGCTGCAATAAATGTTAAAGGAGTGTAAGTACTAGTTAATCAATACAGACAAGCTTGAGAATCACCACAGTAACTGCTTCCTGCCCATTACTCACTCAAATACAATCTGCAAGCTAAAAGACTTGGCTTTGTTCCAGAAACCATCTGAATTACCTTTATCTTTTGCTGGTGATGGTAGATCTGCCAGGCGATCTGCACATGAACTGCACACCACTTCCCAGGTTTCTGCAGTGGAAAGCACAAGAATTTAGATTAATTTATATGTTAGCAATCTACATCAGATAGAACATTTCATTTCCCTTACTGTCAACCAGGCAGCTAAGCAATGAGAAAGGCTGATTTCTAAAATGGCACAATGGGTGATCAACATTTTCTTCTGTACTGCAGCAGATGATGTTTAAATTAAGAAGGAAACAGGAAGAACGTGGGATATCGTCCCCATCTCACGGACATCTGAGATCCTGCCTTGTTCTTTCCTACTTGCACTCCCCCCTTCCCAAATTGAAATGAATGGCAGCAAAGAACAGCATGCCATGCTTAAGAGAAAGCAACTAATGGTTGAGAGTGCTGTTTCTGAAAAGAGCCCTGTTCATTCACCCCTGCTGCACTGCAGGCTAAGTCATGCGTGGTTATTATGGCTACTGGCTTTTGGGGAGGGAAAGGGTAGGGACAAACAATCCCCAGGATGAGCAGTGCCACAGCTGAACAAGTCCCTATTTTTAGCTGAGCTGTGGTACTCACTGTTCCACTGTTTATGTGGAACATCAGCACATTGACCTAAGCCACCACGAATCTGTTCATTGGTGAATGTCTGCCCATGCTCACAGTCATTTATTTCTGTGACCCTCATTTCATACCGTGAACTATTAATGCACATAAATGGATGCAAAATAAGGCCTGGATTCAACCTAAATGTTATTAATCAGAAGTGGCAGAGAGCTAACTGACATTTTGCTTTAAGTAAAGGATAAGCATGAAATTTTCTCCTGGACATGTTAAATTTCAAAAGCACATGCACAATATTCCAAGTGTCTATGTATAAATACGAATATAAAATCCCCCACAAACCTTACTTACTCTTACTGGAGGCCTATAAGGGTCTGACACCTATGGAAAAAGCAGAAATAAAACAATCAGTCTTTCTAAAACTAGCCAATATACAGAAAGGTGGGGAACTTCCTTCCTCTGAACAAGTAAAAGCATTTAGGAAGCAATGTTCCAGAGAAGTCCCCTGTGACATGGGAAACCTAAAAGGCTTAAAGAAGGCTTAAAACTTCTCTTTCATTCCTTGAACTAAACTCCACAGAATTTTATGATAAACAAAGCAGCTTCATGCCAGCAACTGAACAGTGCCAGTGCTTTTCTGAACCTTGTAATTATTCTGAAATGGAGCGCATAAAACTACTCTCCGAGCAATACTTAGAGGAAGGACATTGAAGGGGTTTCCTGCCCCATTTTCCTCTGACTTTTGAAAGAAGTCAATACACTCCTTTGAATTCACGACTGGTGGAGATTACTGTCTCACCAGAAAAAGACATCTTCTCTCCTCACTGTATGTTCCCAGTCTAGAAGGCCAATTTGCTCACCAGCCTGCTCTCCTATTTTTTTATCAGCAATCACTGTGTTTACTGTAAACCCAGATAAGCTGAGAAGAAGTTCATATATTGCTGCCTACCCCTGGAGTCTTCTGCAGCAGCGTATGGTGGACTGTGCCTGGTCTACCTGCTACGTCAATAGGGTTTGAAGTCTGAAAGACAAGAAGAGAGCGTGAATAATACTGTATCACACCAGTGGCACATCTAACATCTCTATCTGATGTTAGCAGCATTAATTAGTCCATGTTTGCACTGCGCTTCGAACACGCGTATTGCTACATTAGTGCTAAATGTTATCTCTTACTGACAGCCAACAGCATTTAACCACCGTGTCATTTATTATTATTGAGCAGCAGTAACAGTATTCCAGTAGCACCCCTAAGCCCCGCTGAGATCACACCCCTGTGTGCTGTGCATGTGCATGGGAAGAGACAGTCCCTGCCCCCCAAGCTCATTCTGTAGACAAAACAGGCAGGAGGTAGGAGAGAGAACGAGAGAGGTGGTCTGACTCCCTCCATTTTCCAGGCAGCAACCAGCACAGCAGTCAGGAACAGAATAACTCGAGCATCCCAGTCCCACATTCCACAAACTGGACCATGGCCCCTCTCTGATGGGGGCCAGGTAACACAAAGCCTGAACCAGCAACAGCCCATCTATTTGCTTTGACAAGGCAGAAATGAGAAACCTTAGAAGGTGCTTGTGGGTATTTTATAGCTTTGCATTGTTTACCCCATCATTTTCCAGCAAGAATTAAACACCTCATTGAATGAATCTCTGTTCCTCCTCCTCCTCCAGTTCCCACCTGTTGTCCTGTCCTAGATGATCCCCAAGAACTTGTTCATCTCCTCACTCCGGCATTCATCCATCTCCCACTCCCAGAGAAACTGCACCTGGTGCCTCCACACAGCTGAGTGCAGAGGGGTTAAACCTCATTCCCCAAGAGATTATTTCACTCATGTTTTAGGTCAAATTATAGCAGATTTCAAACAGTACAAGGCATGAGTATAATCCTGGGTGTGGGAGGGAAGGTAGGTTTTAGTTTGTCTAAGGCTATGTAACTTCCAGACTCATTAAAAAGCGAATTCTCGTGTGTGTGTGTAGGTAAGTCAATGCACTCCCCAGGCAGATCGGAGCTCTCAGGGCCTCTCTGACAGCTGAGGTAGATATAAGGTGGCAAATAAGTTACAGCTTTCATACAGGCAAGAGCTTTAAGATCACAACATGTTAATAGCATGGTGTCATCCTGTCCCTTTGTCCCCTGGAGAAAGATGTGAAAGCTTCCTCCAGCAAAGTAAACCGAATACTTCTGACCTTTTCAAGTTCTTAGCTTGTGAGAAATGGCCTTCGGGAAACTCACTGAGAAATTTACCGTCAGCCTGGATTTATGTGCAGTGGACTCACATGCACAGCTGTAGGCAAATGACATGGGAAGGGGAAAAACAAAACCAAGATCTCTGCTTTGGAAAGTAAGAAGTGCAGGAGTCAGAGTGCCAAAGCCAAATCATCAGGTCTGTAGTGATTATGCAGGCTTTAGTCAAATAGCTTGGGAGGGAGAGACCACGAAGAACAATGCAGTAACAATGACTGGAGTGGCTTTGCCTAGAGTTCAGCTCTTCCTCCTCTGGGAAACTGGAAAGTAATGTGCCAAAGCAGCACATCCATTTTTCAACCTATCCCTCTCTTTTTTTTTAACCTCTAAGATGTTAGGTTGTATGTAAATACTGCACTGTGCAGAGATCAAATGATGTCAGTGATTAACCACAGCACCAGAGTGAAAGCGACCTTGAACTGCTTAAACTCAAGCTAGCAAATGTTGGATGTAGCTAAAATTAAATAAAAGGTAGTTATAACAGCACTTGGAACTGCTTAAAAATGCAAAGGGTCTGTGCTCTCTTTTTCTTTCTCACTATGTAACTGCTCTTTGGCTTAATGGTATATTACGGTGAGATGGGATCTGTGAAGCTTTGTAGTGAAGATGGAAAGCAGAAGAAGGTGCCATTGGTGTAGCAGCAGCTTCTCATGAACAGGAAGGAGCGTTATGGCAAAATAGCCCTGGCTGCACGTCAGCAAAATTTGTCCAATTCCACCTTATTCCTGCAGCTCCTTTTCTTGGAAAATCAAGTTCACACCCTGACTACTCAGGGTCTGTAGGGACTCCCTGTCATCCCCTGCAAGAGTAACAACAACACTGGCAGACCAACTCCAGTAACACTGGCAGACAAACTCCATCAAGGGATGGCCATGTTCTGCCCCTCTTGCTCTCCCTGTTTCCATGAACTGCTCCTTCTCTAAGCCTGCAACCACCACATACAAAACTGCCTCTGAACAAAACCATTCTAGAGACTTTGCTATTTGTAATGTTTCCCTAAAACAAAATAATGACAAGGATTCGATGGGCACTGAGGAAATCATCTGGCTTCCATCAAAAGCATTAAGTTAAGGGGGAAGGTTGTAAAAGGCCTTATTTGCAGCAGTTGCTAATTACTGACTACCACTGACATCAGCGAGACTGCTGAGGGAAGCACACCCCTCAGACCTGCCTGGAGTGGGCATGTAAATCACCTTCCAAATGCAAACAGGAACGGCCTGGCTACAGTGCTGGTCCTTCAAGACTTCTTACACAGTAGCAGAGTTCTATGGAAATGCAGTTCAAGGTAAGAAATCTCTGAAATCACAGCATGTAAGGAAGCTGAACATGTCACCTTACAAATGGAGTACATGCTCCATTTTCAAAAAAATGCTATATAGATACAATCCATTATTTCTTTTTTGGAGGGATTTAACAGTTCTGGTACATTTAAAAATAGTTAATAAAAATAACCTGTCTGTGAGGGGGAAAAAAAAGCAGTGCACATCACAGAATTTGCTAAAGAACGGGGGTTATGATGGCAACATTTCCAAATGCCAATCAGTGCTAGTTGTAATGACATGTTACAGCTGCAGTGCACCTTTCAAACACATTATCTCAAAGAAGCTTGCAGGCATTAATCAACCCTTATAAAATCCACTGCAAGATAACTTTATAGATGAGGAAGCTGAGGAACAGAAGATTTAAGCGACTTGCCCAAGGTCAGACAGTGTTGGAGCTGGGAATAAAAATTCAGCTCCTTCAAATTGCTCTACCCATTTCCAGCAGTCTCTCCCTATTGTTCCCACACTTTTGCAGTCAAATTCTCATTGTTTTTTTCTGGGAATAAACACAGTTTATCTTTTGCAATTTCAGACCATTAGATTTATAAAATGATTTGGGACTCATCGGTCTATTATGAGCTGTAAATATTTCAATCAAAATAATGCACTTCACTGTATGCTTCTCCTCCAGTTTCAGCAGACCTCCCAAGTGAACCACTACATCCTTTCCAAGGAAGGATCTGCAGTGCCAAGAGAAAATTTCTGCTAAAGTGTTGGCTGCTTTGTGCAGAGGATGCTCACAGTTCTGAGGGGTGATCCTTTCCAACCCTGTGCTGCACTTCTGCTATTCAAATCATGTGCTGCAAAATCACCAGAGACAAGACTCTGAACACAGTTTCTCTCCCAGCAAAAGAACAAAGCCTTCAGAAGAAGAAGTTTGTACCTTCGGTTGAAATGCTCCCTGAAGTGACCCAAAGGGACCTGAATGTGGAAGCATGGGTGGCATTCCAGGCATTGCTGGAGGATAGGTTGGAAAGAACTACAAAAGAAAAAGAGATGCTTATGTCACAGGATGACTTGAACAATAATGGAGGTAAGTGCCAAGCCTGGCACATACAAAAATAGTACTGTGCTGAACAAGTGCCACAGTGAAAATACATGATAAATTTGCTTTTAAAATTTTTAAGAGCAAAGCCAAAACTTGAAAAATGCACTCATCCGATAAATTTTCTAGATAGTGCTGAACGAGTGTGCCTTTAAAAATTGTGGACTATTGCAGGAAGCACAGAGCATAATTTGGGGTTTATGTTCACTTTCCATTAACTTTGCATTTTTCTGCTGTTGCAAACGAATTGATCCTTTTTGAAATGTGACCCACTTTAATTTTTAAAGCAAAAGGAACCACAAGATGCTGCACTGCACTCTAACCACAGGCAACATGCACAGCACCTTGCAGTTGTGTAGGCTGGGTGAAATTTTGCTTAGGCCTCTCCTGAGCACACACAGCAGTTTTACAAGTCCCAAAACATGTAGTTTTTCGTGCTTTGGAGCAGTGGGGAGCACCAGGAAGAAACCACCAGTCTGACTTACTCCTGTGACCTGAGCAAAACCTTGTGAAAGAGCCATGCACTCCGGGCTGCTGCACTGGGAGAAGCACCAGCTGCAAAGGTACTGCAATGACCACTGATGAGCAATTCCTGCGCATTCCCTGCCATCCCAGGCACAGCGATACAGAGCCACAGCAGCAAAAATGCAGGAGACAGAGAATTAAAAAAAAAATAATAATAAAAAAAAAAAAGCCCAAAGAAAACTTGGTACCTTCAAAACATAAAAATCAAGACGGAGAAAGAGCTTTAGAAATGAATGGATCAAAACACTACTCATAAATTGAAAACAAGCAAAAGAAGAGCAAGCAGAACCATTAACAAAGAAACCAATGAGAAAGATGAGCACTCACGTTGGAATGTCGAAAGTAAGGGTTGTCTAATTTGGGAGCGTACTTGTCAAACTGGAAAGAAAAGAGAAAAAAAAAAAAAGGAAACAGGTGAGTTCGGTTTTGGCAGCAGCAGACACATCAGGATTTCAACATAGACAAAAAATCATGGCCCGTGTGTAAGCATTTAACAGATCAGAACTGAGTGGTTATTCCATACTTGCTCATCGGGGAGATGAATGATTTCCCCAGGCTAACACAGAGGAGGCCCCCAGGCCACACTGGGCACTGCCAAGGCTCACTGCAGAGCCCTGCCTCAGGCACTGCATGAACAGGCTCCTGCCCTGGGGACAGAGCAGTCCTGATACTGCAGCACAGTGAAACACAGGGAAGTTCAGGTCCAGTCCAGATCTGGGATCTGCCCCTGGATCACTGAACTAGATCACAGATTAGCAAGTAAGAAACATTTTCCATTAGACCCCAGCATCTACTGTGGGGCAGCCAATAGCAATTCCCAGTTTCCTGGGTTCCCATAAGCACCATAATTCTTTGGGAAAGGGCTGAATTACTTTAGATATACGAATCTTGATACATTCCCCCTCCCCTGCAAAAGGGAGAACTCCCCAGAGAAAAGGTAACTGTAAACTTTTTCCATTCCAGCATGGGGTTTTAACACCTCCATGTGTGTAGTCTGTCCATGTGTTGGTCCTGTACCATCTTGGAAGCAAACCCAAAGCACACATACACTGCATTTCTGAACAGTATGTACATTCTGCTGGGGAAGAGGGAATGGGGAAGAAGGCAGGGAAGGAACCTGCAGGACCCCAGGAAAAGCTGCTTATTTGGCAAGTCATCTGCTGTTTCACACTCCTCTATGTGCAGGAGAGTAGATTTGTAATTTCATTAATTACAGTTATTACTGGAGCCATGTCCCCTCCAGAGTAAATACCATAAATTACCAAACACATGCAGCTGTAATTTCAATACTCTTCTGTGGTGTTGGGATTAGCAGACCTGATCTAGTGGAATATAAGAAGACGTGAGCAAAATATAACAAAAGAACCTTGCGAGTTGTTTTTGGTCTGAAGGCTGACATCAATGGGCACGGGTGGGAGGGGAGGGAGCTGTTCCCAAGCTTGGGTATCACAGTTCTTAAATAACACAGGAGACTTCTGAGAAAAGATTTGGGATTGTTTTACACAGACCAAGCAAAGAAGGGAAGGTGTTTACACACAAGTACACTAAGCAAACACCTGGGGCTGGATTTTGGGCAGATGATATTGCTTTTAATTGTCTTGCTGCTAAGCAGATTACAACCCAAGAATGTCATTGAGCAGTCAGCAGTGGGAAGGAAAAGTGGGAAACACTATGCTTCTTGAGTCCTTGGTAGTTCTTCCCAAAGGCTGCTTTTGCTAGCCTTAAATAGGGTTGTTTCTGCATTTTGGACACAGTGTGAAACTGAGAGGGGGAAAAAAGCTCAATCTTGTGCTTTCAATCTCACAAAGTAATTGCCAGAAATGGGGAGAGAGTGCGTTTTAAAGCACTGACAAAATCCATTTGTAGCAGATCCCTAACAATTTTGTAACAGCTGCAGCGAAGTCCCATTGTGTTACAAGTAAATTCAATGACCAAATGCTTATTACACGGCCAGGAGGGTCTCTCCCAGCAGAACCAGCCACACACAAATTAGTGCCTGTTGATGTAATCAAGTAATAAAATGCCTAAATCAATACAGATCAGGCATTAGGAGGAAGAGGGACAGAACTGCTATCGGATGAGATGCTGCGCTGTGGTGAGAGCTCTGGGTAAGCCAGCACGGTCTGCCCTGCACCCAGCAGTTGTGGGGCCAGTGTTTGGGGCTGGAAGCCACCCATCCTGTGGCATCCTGGTTGGTGTCTTTTGATCTGTCAAGGCAGCTGGCTCTGGGAAAGGGGGAACAGAAATATGCAGCAGGACACATGAAAAGGAAACTAAAGGGATTCTGGACTTGTCTCGTGGGTGCTGTATCTGCTCATGGGTAGCAGCACGGGGGACCAGGAGGCTTGGTGTGGGGGCTCTGGGTGGAAAGGGGGTCCCTTTGGGAGTGCTGGTCTCCAGGTCAGAAGGTCAGGGACAGCACACCTGGCTGAAATGAAGAGGGCTGAGTTTTGTTTGACAAGAGTGGGTTAGGCTTTTTGACCAGAGATGCTCTACTTATCCTCACATTTTGGGCTGGGGTACGCACCATGGGAGGTGCAGAGGGCGGCATGAGCGGCGTCTGGGGCAAGCTGGATGGAAAAGGAGTGAATGTGTGCTGGTGGGTGTGTTGGTGCTGATGCGTGTGTTGGTGCTGGTGAAACTCCGCTCTCAGCAGCGGCACCGGGCCAAGTGAGGCAGCGGCCCGGTCCGAACTCTGAACCAAAAACCGGTTGTTCAGCTCTTGCCTGAGCAGTTCGTGATCTAGAGGAGAGAGAGAGAGAAAAAAAAAAGACACAGAGGCCCGTGGGCCTGTGAGTACCACAAAGACGGAGGAGAAAGAGTCAATATTCACCTGGCATTCCCTGTTTCTGCAGGTCATGCTGTGGTGGTTTTCTACGTGAGGACTCATTGGTGGAGGTAAGAGAGATGCCTGTGACAAAGTACCAATCAGAATCCCCGAATGAGGCTGGCAATACATGATTGGTTGGTTGAATGATATCAACAGGCTGGTATCTAAAGACAAGAGAGAACACCATGAGTCATCACAGCAGAAAACATCATCGGGGCTCGCACTCCGCNGTACAGCCTCACCTCTGGCATCACACGTCAGGGGTCCATCCCCGCCTCTGAGAACACACCTCAGAGATCCAGACTCACCTCTGGGATCACACCTCCCATGCTCATGGGAGCTGCACCTTCCCGCACCAGCGAGGTGCTGGGGAGCGCCCTGGAGGCCAACAGCTCACTTTAAAATGTGCAGTACTGACCCTCATCCTCTGGGTGTGTGACAACCAGAGGCACATGCACACACACACACGCTGAAAATCGATGTGTGTTAAGCTCTGACACACACGTACTTCACAGGTAAAATTTTGATAAGATCTGCAGTGCAGTGAGATGACTGTGGGTTTGGGTGGCTGGAAACTGCCTGCTCAGACATCCATCCCTGTGCCATCCCTCCCTTCTCAGTCCCAGGATGTGCACGCAAGATCCAGAAACATCTATCCTACATAAATCAAGGCCTTCTTTGCAGTAAGCTTTTTTTTGTGATCTTAAATAGCAAGCAGTCCTTTTCTCAATTTGTAACAGGCTGTAATTCTTGTTTTTTGTCATTGCCTCCAGGCTTTTCTCCTCTGAGAAAATAGAGGAGGAATCAGTGGGAAGAGGACAAACATTGAAGCGGCTCAAGATCTCATCAAGGTTGCAACGACTGCTGAAAACAAAACGTTCCACCATATGACGTGGCCTCTTCTCAGCATCTTCCTCTGGAATAACAACCTGCATTGAATATGAGTGTGGTTCAGGGCAGGGGAAGACACCAGTGCTTCAGAAATGATGCCACTGAAGACAATACAGACCGATGTCCACTTCTCCCGAACGTCTGCTACTGTAACAATTAAATCTACCTGTAGCTTTGCCTAAGAACTTCAAACAGGGATTAGCATCCAACATGTTATATATTTTTAAAGCAGAGACCAACCTGTGTCCCCAGCTGTGGATGACACACATCCAGTCCTGACTGATCTACTTGCCTCTGAATTTACATGAATCCACCTCTTTCACTGTAACAACCCCTTTAAACTACAGGTCTGAATATAAAGGGGCAAAAGAACACCTGCACTTTAAAGTTTTATTTCATGTTCTGCAGGGATTCCTTTCACTTCAATTTTTTAAGTAACATTAGAAATGTCTAAATCAATCACTTTCTGAAGTGACATGGTTAAGATCTTTAAAAACAGGCACTCTGATGGGGAACTTCAAGGCCTCTACTACCACTTAGAAGCCTACAATTGAAAGTCACATTTGAAAGCAAATTTTGGGTGCCTAAGTAATTTGCTTTTCAGTAATAAATGTACTGCTAAGAGTAGGTACTGTGTACTGCTACAATCCATATAATAATTAATACAAAAGCAGAAAGTATATATATTTGTGATACTGAAGCCTAAGGCACTGGAGCAAAAGAGTCTGTAACGGGTTCTCCTTGGATTGAGCAAATAAGAAAAAACTATAGGCTGAAAGCACTTAGGTTCAAAACCTAACCTCTTTAGAGGATATGAGCATGATTTCATGTGTGTGTTTACGCTTTTAAATCTGGCATGACTTAAAGAAACTGAATCCTTCTGTTAGCATCAAGATAATCCACTTTTCTGGAGGGAGAGATAAAAGCAAGTTGGCAGTTGTAAGTGCTCTGATATCCAATTTCTTTAAGAGACTGGAAGTCAGACTGATAGATTTGCAGCTGGCTCCAGCCCATAGCCCTCTACCACAACTTTGGCCTCCATCAGGAAAAGTAAAGGCCTGGAGATGTTTGGAGAAGCTGTGTGGCACTCAGAGGAGTGGCTGCTTCATAGTAAGGCTGGAATTGCAGAGGAATAGCCCAGTTCTGTGAGGGGCTCTGAGCAATGTCTGGATAAGAACTAAGTTCTTGAACATGCCAGTGATGTCAGGTCCAGTCACACAATAACACAACCAGGAGCAGGGTGCCCGAGCAGCCCTTGGGACCTGCGAACACCGTCCTGCATGCACACGAGCTGGGATGGCACAGAAAGGTCACTCCTGCTCACGGTGTCCTCACGCTCAGGAGAGGAGAGACACACACCACTGTTTCCTCAGTGTATCCTACATCAGGGCAGCCCTTGAGCAGAAGGCAGAAGCCCAGCAAGGGTTGCTCCTGTTACTTGTGTTAGCTTTAGGTTTCAAAAGGAAGAAATGCCACCAGAAGCGCATTCTTGTCTCGCTCTTCAGGGCTGCTCAGCAATATTGTTTGCTTTTAAGGGAGTTTTATGTGAATGACAACAGAAGCTCCTGGCTCTGCAGCACTCTGTATTGATTTTATGATGTGCCACTTTGCAGGCATTTCATATAGTGCAGACAAGAGGCATTTCACTGTCTGCAGGGTTAGACACCCAGACCTTTCCCTCCACTAACTTCGGCTTCTCCTACTTAAATTGCAGGAGAAATCCTTTTAGTAGGAGCAAGACTGTTACTGTTTCCTGGCAAGCTGCTGAATGTGAATAGGTCACTTGATCTTGCATCTCCTGAAGTTAATGGTGAAAACATACTTGCTTTCAGTGACTGCAATATCATGCTTTTAGTGAGCACTTTGCTATTTCCTTTTGCTATGCTTTCAAAGTCTCCATCACAGTAGTTCTTCGCCTTAAACAGGGGAAGCAATGAATAGGTCTCCCACAGTGCTGCCAACATCTTCCCAGCCATGTGGTTGAAATTCTAGATGGTGCCAGGGCCCATGACAGCCGCCAACTTTGGCCTATGTGGTCCTGTCTCTGGCAGGGAACCCACAGCACTTTTGTCTATCATCATTCTCAGAGCTCACTTTGGACCAACTCATACTTTTTTTTTTTTTTCCCCCACTTAAAGAAGCAGTAATAAATAATGAGACATTATTTAGCTCCTGGAAGCAAAAAAGGGGGATGGAAGACCATCAGATTTTTCCACAGCAAATCTGTTATTTCCTTATTCCTTTAACTGACTTCATAGGAAAGAGAGAGTGCGTTTTTAGCAAAATGCCTGTCCTGTTTAATCCCTGCTGAGTTAGTTGTGGAGTCAAATGCCAGATCAAAAGGAGGCCCCAGCAAGTGAAAGTTGCTGGGAAGTCTCCAGCTGCCAGGGTCTCTTCCAGGGACAGCTGCAGGCTAATGGATAAGCTATAAACAGGGCATTTAGGGCAGAAGTGACAATAGAATGGGGGCCAGGGTGAACAAAGGAAACTTTTTAAAAGGTTGCAAAGATAGTGAGAGTAGAACAGCAGAGCTTGTCAGCTGAGCTGTCTCTGACTCAGACTGAAAGGCCACGGAGCCATGGGCACAGAGCAGTTGTGCTGCTGCAGGCAGAGGATCCTGCTCTCCCAGCAGGATGTGCTGCTGGTCGAAGGATCAGGCAGGGAATTCAGTGAGATTCAAGTGCTTGGTTAGAACAACTGTAGAAACAGTATTTTCTCATCTGTTCTAACAGCAGCAGCTTTCTTTGGAGAGGGGAGAGAGAAGGGAGGAATGGCAAATTGCACATCACTTCTCTGTTAATCTAAAAAATGTCTGATGACTGTGGAATGCCCCACTGGACAACTCACGCCCTGAACAGGATTTTTTTTTTTGAAGCATTTGTTCTGAAGACTTCCTATAGGAAGCTACAGTGATGTGTCTACAATCTCTCATCTGGTAAAGCACATCAAGGTCTCCTACCTGTTTCATGAGCACTGTCACAGTTCCAGCACACACCGAGGGGACTGTGTCAAGATATTTCACCTGCCCACCAGCCAGCCCACCTCTCAACACCCTCCAGTGCATGCACGGCCGATTAGCCCTGGCAGAAGAAGGGACCTACCCGCAGGGTGCCCTGGTATCACGAGGCTGTTGGTGGGTAACGCTGGTGGAGGTGGCAGCGTGGGTGGGGTGGCGAACATGGCCGGATGGTGCTGGTGTTGGGTCTGTGATCTGAGAGAGAAGTGCGAGGTAGCAAGATTAGAGATGGAGAGGGGCAGAGCTGGGCCGGAGGAATGGTGCGGCGGAATCTGGGGAGACAGGGGCAGGTGTTTCGGGAGGCTGATGCTCGTTGCGCTGCTAGCACTGCTGCTCCGGCTGCACAGAGAAAGAGATGGGAGGGAGGGGAGAGAGACACAGAGAGAAAGGGTGTGTTACAATACAGGACTGAAACAGTGCAAGAAATACACTACCAGAAACAACACAGCTATGGAACATTGATTTCCCCAGGCTTATGCTTTTGCTCGTCTTAATGGCAGTGGAGACAGTTAACGAATCTTAATGAACGTCTCCAACAGGGCAGAATGAGCCTCGGGCTTTCCGGAGGGACATCTCCTCCGGTGCTACAATCCCCAGAGCCATCTGTGAGCACTGATGAAGGCCACAGAGGCAGCTAGATTTTGCACCTTTATGGAGCCTCCGATGACCATGCAGAGTCCATGTGGATCCTCGTGACCAGAGGACACAGTGACACCAATTCCTTTTCCTACTGCTCTGGGTGTGCAGAGCTGCACAGCACGAGTGACTGGAACCCCGCTGGATCTGCTGCACATGTGCTGTGCAGTTGTAGTCACACAACCATGCAAACGCACACCACGTTAATAATTTTTCTCATAGCAATTTGTATTTTACATCTTCTTCTATTATTATTACTCCATTGCAAGTGATCTAAGTTTTGTGGGCTGAAACACACTATCACTGCAGTTATTAGTTGTCTAATTCCCACAATACTGAATATCTGTTGCAAGCTAAACCTCAGAGAGATCTTGAATAGTTTGAAATATTATTCACCATTTATACTGTGGTGGCATTTACAAGTCAAAACCACAACAGAGCTTAAGTATGCAGGATACTATGAAATACACATTAATGGCAGCTCTCTGTATTCATATTCTGACCTTTGTGCAGTCAAATATTATGCTTTAAATCAGTTCTCTCATCTTGTTGAAACTAGCCTAGCTCTTGCTTGGGAGGCAAGGCATGTTTTCTGTACCAGCAGAAAGACTATACAGGTTCCAGTTGACTGACTAAACTCTTTTCTCTAGAAACATCTTATCCATATCATTTTCACCCACCCTCCTTACTGGATAGAGGCAATTTAAACAGCAGAGCTAAGCCTCCTGCAAGATCTGAACATGTCACATTGAAGCAGATTTATCAGCCTATACAGAAGCCCTGGTCCCAGGGACACAATGTTTTCCAATACAGATCACAGAATATTCTGAGTTGGAAGGGACCCACAAGGATCAGACCCCAAGACAGATATCTCTCTTTTGATGCTGGTGAGCCAAAAAACCTGATAACCATGAGCAATGGAAGTATTTCTGAATATGAAACAAAGGGGTTGCTCAAACTCAAATCACTTAAAATTTCTACATCAAAAACTAGCCAGCTCAGACAAGGCCATGCAAAATTTTACTTGAAACTGGACTGAAAGGAACACGTGCCTTTCTCCCAGAAGGTGTGCATTTATCACCTCATTTATCACGTCTCAAATGCACTGATCCACCACAGCTGGAAAGACCAGCCCGGAGCCAGCCCACAAAGTCCAGTATCCAACGCATGGACCATCCTACCCCAGATGAGTGCTCGCCTTGCCTCCCAGCAGTTTCTACCTATCTGAAACAAGCTTTAGCCCTGCAGCAGCCTGAAGATGACGTGAGCATCCCTTGCCCCTACCTGATGTTATTGAGTCCGTTGTGGGCCACCTGGTGATGCACTTGGTAGTTGAGAGGCGGAGGGATGTGGCTCGGAGGCTGGCTCCGAAGGTCAGGGATTAACTGAGGCTGCGACTGCGGCCGAGGCTGAGGCTGTGACTGCGGCCGAGGCTGCGGCTGAGGCGTGAGCCTGGGTGGTGCTGGTGCTGAAATCACTGGCTCCTTCTTCAGCAGTGGGCTTGCTCTGGCACTTGACGTGGGCGCTGAGGAAGTCGAAGTCACAACGGCAGCGACTGGCTGGGGGCTGGGGATGGGCAGGGCGAAGGGCACGTCGGTGCTCAGCTCCCGGCTCCGCTCTAGCCCAGACACCTTTGGGACATTGGCTGCTTTCGCTTCTGGCTTGTCATTCAAGGTGGGACCTTATGGAGCAACAAGAAAAAGAACAAAGCACACGCTGAAAGGTTTGCGTTTCTTCCTCTGCTTGGTAGAACATATGCCTGGGAAAAAACAAGTCATGTTTCAGCTTGTGGGAGCGCCGTGGGAGCACTGCTGCTACAAGATGGATGTGTGTTTGAGTCTGTCCTTCCACTGTCCTTGACTGGCCAGTCCACAGTACTTTTAACATGTGTGCAAGAGACTTAGCTGTCATTAAATGAATGCATACTACAGAGAACACACAGTTTTGTAACTTCGTCAGGGGCCCAAGGTAATGTGCAATAGCAGTGTGAACATGTCTCAAGTTACTACTACAGTATTTCCTGCTCAGTGTAAGTTTCATGTTCATGAAACACAGGCCTCATCATTAAGACATTTCATTTTCTCAATGCCCTTTCAAAGCAACCCACATCAGATTTAGGCTCAACTGCAATGCCCCATGACCCAAGCATCAATCCTTAATTATAACCCCACCTGTCTTCTAGGATGGAGACTACCTGGGATCTCTGTAGCAAAGGATGGGACAGCTTTGCAGAAAAGCTGTGATACTCCTGTCCCCTGGCCACACGCTTGTGTGGAAGAACAGAACAGAGAATGCTGGAAAAATCCAATCAGAAGTTCAGTGGGCACCCAAATGCAGTCCTGCTCACCCTGAACAGGGCAAACATCTGTATGCTTGGCATGCCAAAACTATCAGGAATGCTGCAACCTTACAAAATGCACCTACAGAGAGAATTCCATATGTAATTGCTCCTTCTGTGGTGCCAAACCCTGCCATTTTTTATAATTAAGCTAAACAAAGCATCCCAAGGAGTTAAAAGGCTGGAAAGGAAAAAGGGAGGAAAGAAGAGGTATTTCAGATCAAGCAGTATCCAAAAGGTTGAAGACAACTGAAAAGACCAACATGAAAGCACCTCAACTCCCACTGTAACTCCCTTTCCTCCCTAATCTGTGTATCCTTGAGGGCACACATACCCACAATTACAAGAAAAGCTCTTCATGGGCTACAAGACCTAAGGTTGTTGGTGTGTTTCACACGCACACTCCCACTGTGCACACACAGCACCTCTGACTTTTAGGAGACACACTTTTGTTACCCACCAAAACGTGCCAGGGGCTGCCTGCATTTCGCTGCCTCGCAGACACGCAGGAGATGTGACCCACACTCATTAACATGCTCCCAACACCCTCACAAACAAATTCCACCTTTGAAATTCTCCCGTCTTTTCAAAGGAGCGAGCCAGTTCCTGATGTAGGAGGGTGTGGAAGTAACACTCAACACACCCTGTGAGCTAATTCTGGCCGTGCAGACGCTCTGACCAGCGTTTGTGAACCAGCCCATGCGAGGCCAGAGCCCCCACTGCCACTGCCACAGCCTGAGTGCCACCGTGCTGGCATGAGATGGGAGGAGAACAGCGATCAGTCAGAGCCTGCAGCACCAGCTCGTGTTCTGTACCCAGAATGCCCACGTGGTGAAGGCATCTCCTTCCTTCAGACAAAAGGCAGCTTCCCACACTGCTTCTGGCTCTGCTTGCACTCTCACCAATGCACCATTTCCCTCATCCATCAATCAATCAGCTCATCACTGTATATGTATGAATTCAGAACGTGAGAAGAGGACGAATGGAAACATATGAACTATATTTATCAGCTGAAAATGTCTTGAGGTCTTGGGGCCTCAAACCCACAAGTAACAGGAACAGAAGCCTTACCAAACACCAGTGTTTTGGCTGGCAGCAAGTACTATCAACACTGTACTTTCCAGCACCTTATATATCTTTACAGGTTTGACACAATGTCTGGAGATCCTAAATTACTCTCTACAACAAATATAAGCCTCTCATATCAGTGAAATTCTTTATCAAATATGAATTCATGCATCACAGGTAACCTGGCTGTGAGATGTAGCTAGACTTGGTTCCAATGCTATTTAGAATTTATTTTTACAGTCAAATTCTCAATGCTCTTGCACATCATTATTTTTTATAATGCCACCCATGTTTGTAAATTTTCCTCAGATTTTGCTGCTAACAGTTTAAAAATTGTCATTGCCTAGTCAAGCCAGGGCTCCCCACCCTGCATGTTGGAGCAAGTGCCTTCACAGCTGTAGATTCCACTATTTTTCAGGAGCTACCCATTAAAAGCAATTGGGTTTCATTCCTGAGCATAGGTTTCCTCAGAGCCCATTAGTTCTTTGCATCCAGCAGGCCTCCTCCTACAGAGTTAAACTTCATATTGTGTAATTACAGGCAATGTAGACTAATGGTGTATATTCAAAACACACTGGCACCACAAAAGTTAGTTGAGTAAAAAGTCAATTAGATCCAAAACAAATCAATAAAGTCCCACATTAAAAGCAGCTGTTTGACCAGTTTTATGTGCAACTATTGATTCCCTGTGGTTTCAGCGTTAGTTCTCATTTGCAATTTTCTCAAAGCAAAAGCTCAGGCTCCCTTGCTGACTGAATTGACCAGCCAAGCCTGGTTGTGCTAGTTAGTACTAGGGTACATGACTAATTCCTGCTGCCAACTTCCATCTCTCAGGATGCAGTACTGCAATGTTTCTGCCTTTCGTTCTCGACAGCAATGAATATACCCACATGCCAGTTTCCCCCTCACCAGAAAAGCTACAGGCATGAGTGGGAGTACCTTCTCTCCTTTTGCAGCCATGTTGCACAAAAGCAGAAAAACTGAGAAGGGAAAGATATGATCTGAATTCATGGGATAGAGGGGAAAAACATCTGAGAGAGCACTCCCCAAGTCTTCTCAGCCACCAGACAGGGAGGGGAGAATCCTAGTATTTGGTGACTTTGTAATTTCTCCTCCTGATGGTGGCAATGCAGACATGGAAGTCTTTGAGCTATCTTTCCTGAAATCCTTCAGAAAGTTAATCTTAATGATTTTAATGAGGGATGTTACCCATTCTGATGAGGATCTCGAACTTTGTAGCTTCTCTGCAGGATGACTGAATATCCTTCCTAAGAGAACTACACTCCTGCATGCCCAAGCTCTGACCAGGCTGACTTCTGCCCACATATGGAAATATCCCAAGGAAAGCAACCAGATATTCCCTTTTGGGCAAGCTGGATCAGGTTGCATTGAGATCTTTCCAGAAATTTCAGTTCTTGGGGTGCTAATCCAGCCCTCCTGAGCAGATGGACCCATGGAGCTGAGCACAACTGCCCCAACAAAACCACAGACCCACCCAACCACACCACAACGTTCTAGAGGCAAGAATGTGTTTATTTTTACCAAGTCCTAGAGTAATTTTCATGCTTAATGATAACAGGCTGAGCCAATTTGCCTAAGACTTGACAGTCAACTCCAATAATTCAACCTTAATTAAACCTGAACGCATGTCAGTTCAGCTTGTCCCTTCACAGGAAATCTGACATTTGTAATGATTCATGTTCCAGCCATGCTATGGGAAGGCTGGATCACATCTGCCACTCTCTACCATGCAGAGCGCTACCCCTTTTGAGCATGCCAACTTTTGTTTATTTTCTAACCAAACACCCTGGACTTCTTCCATTGAGAGGTTTTCTTAAATGAACAGACATGTTTTGATCTCACAGGGATAAATGATGACTGAGTGTGAGAGACAGGGGAGAAAAGGCTGAAACTGCTCTAACAAGAAAAAAAACCCCAACAACCTGGGATTAGTAATTCTTGCCTCCCTGATCAACTGATTTGTTCATCTGGAGTGCTGCAAAATGTTAACCTCCCTACGTCTTGGGCTAAATCCAATTCCAACTTCAACCGGTAAAGAAGAAAACAATTTTTAAAAGCACAGAGAGCTTTAGCTCCTGCTGTGTAAATCTGTAGAAACCGGAGGTGAAGTTTAAGGGAAACCCCGAAGTCAACAGCAGCTTAAATTACTGTATAAAACGTGCTTCAGGAGGAGTTACCCGAAGCTGAGAGACCATCAGGCAAGACCTCATCTGAAAGTTTCCTAAATTCTGAATCTGTGACTGGAATAACCGTGCACTGCCCATCCCCAGGGCTGCACAGGGTGACATGCCTGCCAGTGTGTAGCTACACGGCATTGCAGGCTAAGCACAATACAGAAAGTCCCAGACACAAATTAAACCTTTCTGTTACAGGAATTTGCTTTCAAGCTGATTAAGAGTAGCTCAAGTGCAAGGGATTAAACATGTAAAGGCTGCTTTGAGAACTCCAATAAGCAGTTACTGTGTTATACAAACAGTACTTAGGGCAACAGCAGTTCCAGCCCTGCCTCTTGCTCTTTGCAAGCTGCTGGTTGCTGCTGAAAGGGGACTGTCAACACACGTACAATGTGATTGGAAATAATCTAATCTTGCTTGCACGCCTTTCCTTTGTCTCTTCAAAAAAAGAAAAGTGGAGTCATTCAGATGTCTTTCTGCAGCCTCCCTCTGCAGTCTCCCTTGTTGCTTTCAAACAGCAAGGGTGATGGGGTGATGTGAGAAAGAAATTCCTCTCCTACATCCATCAATGACATCTTTACCAATGGCAGTTTCCCAAGAAACACAACAACCACCATCTGTAGCCCATCTATCCGCCCTGTACATATCCTTGAAAACAGACACAGGCCACACTGGCTATGGTGAACCCTGCTCCATATTCCAGCAAGAAAGGCTACAAAAGCAGCACCACAGGAATTTTACATGGCAAGAAGCTGAGAATTTCAGAGTGAGCTGATGAGTCCCAGAGAAGAGTTTTGAGAAGCATCAGCAAGGAGAACGAGTAAAGAAGAGCAGGACTTTACAGCAGTAGGTCAAAACAAAGAAATAACTAAACCTCAGTAAACATTTTGTGGGTTTTAAAAAAAAATTATTTTAAATTGAACTTTTAGGCTTCTGTATAACATACTGTGGATATGGAACATATCATAAGCAGAAGACAGAATAAAGCATTTTGCATTGACAGCGATAACACTGATGCTAGTAGAGTGCTTACGAGTGAAAATCAATATTTAAGTGCTAATTCTTTATCCCCAGATGGTTTTTGCTTTTATATAAATGGCTTTTTCATTGCATTTTAGGAGAGTAGCACTACTTAAGACTTTAAGCAATTAGGCTGTTTGCAAAGGTAAGGCAAGCAGAGCTACAGCACAGAAGCACCCCAACAAAGGGGGCACAGAGTTCCTCCACCTATTTTAATGCAAATCAGCTCAAGATAAGACATAAAGATGTGGGACTTGCGCATAAAACTACTGTCTGGAAGGGTCCATGGAGTGCAAAATGACGATTTTTAACATTATTGAGAAGCAAAGGCCAAGTTTCCATCACGACAGCAATACTACACATTAGGCTGTGTCAAAACAATGTCCTCCTGTGCCACGGGCTCCTCTGAACATCATGGGCTCCTGGTGGATTTTCCACAAAATATTACAATGTTTTCTCACAGAGAAAAGCAAACTGAGCACAAACCCTTGTGCCCGGTCCTGACCCGTGTGCCGCAGAGCCGGCCTTTGTTCCCAGTGCGGCTCCCACAGCCCATTCCCAGGACCAAGGGGGAAGCTGCTTCCCAGCCCGGTCTGGATTCGTCCCCTATCACTCAGTTAATTTGTACAGAGCTGTCTGTCAAGTCACATCGCCCCGCCGCAATCTGAAACACCCTCCGAACAGCTGCCACTATCAATTACTCTCCAGGCAGCCCTGACTATCAGGAAGAGAACTGGAGCGAGCACTTGCCAGTTTTAATAAACTGTGTTGCCCAAGTCATTTAACCTGCTAGATTGCTGTATGCTGGGGCTGTAACAAGCCTTCAGCTTTTCAACCTAGAAGAAAACAGCAGTGGCAAAAAGCTGCCAGCTTGGTCCTCAGAATTAACTTCCAAGGGAGTCTTCCCCCACCCTCCCTCCCCAAGAACCCAAGTTTAAAAAGTGAAATATCTTCAAGTCATTTCCATAACATCACGACACAGAAAGCAGCTCTCATTTCTATCACAGAGCCAGCAACTCCCAAGAATGAAGGGCTGATGTGCTCCACGATTTGATTTCCACGTTAGGGGCACACCTGGGCAGAGAATTCCTCTCTCCTGCACTGGCACAGCCACATCCTGTGGGCACTGCCCAGAGCCAGCTCTGGCCAGGTATGGGTCACCACCACCCCAGTAATGCTGATGCAGCCCAAGGGCTTCAGGTCATCCCGACCACCTCGAGGGCTCTGCATCTCCCACTCTCCATATGATTAAAGTTTCTCCCCCAGCCAAAAACTCAAGCATGGCAAATTTACATTTACTTGGATTCTTCCAGAACCAGTCGGAAAGATTTCTTAAAGAAATACCTATTTAAAATTAAATTGCTTCCATCCAGATCAGTGTTTTCAGTCTGTGGCTCACATATACACCAAGATGTTTGTGAATGTTAATCAATAAGAAAAAGTCTGCCATCACTAGGATCAGTCTGAACACAGGAATCTGCTGTCCAGCAGAAAGCTTACTGGACTCTACAAATCAAAAAGAAAATTCAAACGCACTACACTGAATGTTTTCCTCAGCCTGCTCTGTAGATAAGAGCCTTTGTTGAGAAAGCTTGAAGCACAGCAAGGTTTCACCCTCTCCTGCAGAAACTGAGGAGCAACAGCAATAAGATCTATGGACTTGATGCCTATTTGCTGCTCTATGGCTCTTTAATGGGATGTTTTATTCCTAGAGATTTTGGGAGCTTTCCATGCTCTATCGAGGCATGTTAGCTGTAAGCATGCATGATGACACACCAAAGCTGCAGGAGCTGAATGAAAATGGGTGCCAAACACAAGGATTGGGGCCACAGCATAAGGAAGAAGGATCACCATTCAAATCCCCCCAAAGCAAGTCACACTGCATTTTCCTAGCAATGCTGCTTCTGGCAATATCTCAATGCAAAGCTGGAACTGGATTTGCAGCTAAATCACCTACTGTGGATACTGGCGTTGTAATGAGATTGAAAGTTTCATACAGGCTTTTTAATCCAGGGCTATAATGCTGGATCAAATGGGTTAAATCTCTTCAGCACTGCTCCTAAGCAGATGCCGAATGCCTACAAACCAGTGACGTAGGAGCCACTCTACTTTCCTGGCCAGAAAACATTACTAAAGCTTCTTGTAGTTGTATACTAAAGGTGTGTTTGTCTTGTTCTGTTTTTTAATGTGTGATGACCTCTTCTGTACACCTAATCTGAGTGACAGAAAAGCAACAAGGTAAATAAGTTATTTAGAAAAACACTCCCTCAATATGAAAGCAAGCAAGCACACATCCTCAATTTCAGCTGTAAGCTTTTGAACAGACACAGCTGTTACAAACCAAGGAATCTTTTGATTTTAATTAGGCAAACAAGGGCAAATAATAAACCATCAACTACTACATTACCAGAGAAAATACACTACTTTTGCTGTTTGAAATCTGTATCGATTCCCATCTAGCCTGCAAGTGAGTTATTAATCACTCCAATTAAATCATGAACACAGGTCATTACACTGAAATTGAACCCCCACCAATAGATCGATAACTCAAACCTCCAAGAGCAATTACTGCTCAGCATAATAGAGCAGCTTGTAACACAGAGCTACATGCAGACCACAATTCTCTCTGTCATATCCTTCACAGGCAGTGCAAACAAACTGGGAAAAGAAAGATTTTATAACTATTATTTTCAAAATAAACAGACATCTGCTTAGAGTTACCTAATCTCTCACATCACAGAGGCAGATCTGCCAAGGTCACATTGGAGACATGATTACATTTTTTCACAATTTGTTATTCTAGCAAAGCCCTGATAAGATTGAACTATTGAAGTTCACACTCTGGTTTAATTTCAAGAGGTTAAATGCCAAATCCTTTTCTTATTGCTACAAGGAAGGGATCTGCCAGGCTGCATAATACCCTGTGTGGGCTAAGACAACAATTTTGTTTCATCTGCACAGTCTTATGAAGGTTTTGATTCTTTTTTTTTAAATGACATCAGAGAGCTCCAAACTCCCAAAGAATGATTTAAAGTAAAATCAGAAAGTGAGACTGTTCCGGAGGAGCGTGAATGACCTTTCGGATCTTCCAGCCTGGAGAAGTTAAGTCAACGTCTGGCTGAGAAAGAACACTCACTAACCAAAACCAGAAAAAGGCAAGAAAGAACATTCTGAAACACCAGATCATCTCTGCTGGGAACAGACGACTGCCCTAACCAGCCAAGCATATGCAGGGTCACAGAAATCCCCATCTCTGCCTTGGAAGACAAGTGATGCCTGTCCTGATGCAAGGAAGGAAGAACTGTCCATACTCAAGCTCTTGGCCCTTCGTCCTTTCCAGGTGAGAGATGTTTTTCTGAGCATCCTTGCTTCTGATAGGCTGGCCCCTTCCCACAGCCCTGAGCCAGATCCATCATCCTTCATTAGGGGAGCTATTGGCAGCCAATTAAGTGGTGATGGACCACACCACAGAGCTAATCAAGATGAGCTCCTACCTTAACCTTCTGCCTATGGGCACTGGCTCCTGCCTACCTGCTTCCCCTTGCTGCTGGCATGGAAAAACGGCACCAGATCAGGCAACACAAGAAAAGCAGCAGGCAGAGGGGCAGTGTTACTGCTGGGGTCTCACCATGGCTTCTCCCATCAGGCAGCTTTTACCAAGGGAAGGCAGGGAGATTATCTATTCTCCACTGCAGCAGAGGCAGAAAGAGTTCAAACCCCAGTTTTCTTCCTCCCTAAAGGGCAGCAAACAGATCTGTTTAGAAACAGTCTCAGTAACTTGAGTGAGGTCCATACATGATGTTATGGCTGGAGTTGTGAGAATGCAAAGTTGTGCTGCAAGGTGACAGAGCCTCTGCTAAGCAGGAACCCAGAGGAGTGAGCGACCGTACACAAATTAGCAGAATCCCATCTTGTTTATTTGTTATGTCCAGCCCTCACAGCTCAGTAGCTGCTGTCACATTAGTCCTAATATGCTCATAATTTGTGAAAACAACACTTGAGATCAAGTGCTTGTCAAGTGGGGCCACTGCTTTCCAACCAGCAGCTCCCCATACCCTGCATTCTCCCACTGCCCTCCCTCCTCATTCCCAGGCACAATGAGGCCCCTTTCAGGCAGACCCTTCCCATGGATTCAGTAGCAGCACATAACTACCCTAAACCAACGTATTCAGCTGTTACCTAATTGCCTCCCTTTTACTAGCAGCTCTGGAGTAGCACCCCTTTCCATTGACTTGGTTGAGAATGCAGGGTCAAGGTGAAGAGAAACTGGAAGAATTTTGCTGCAAGTTTAAAAGCAGTAAGGCATCACTCCTCTTTGCATGGTCAAAATCCAGCTCCTAAGCTGCTGGAATGGCATCTTAAGAAAAGTTTGAGATATTTCTTAAAATTTTTCTTCAAAAATCTCTTAAGAAAAATAGATATATTGAAACTAACAGACTGAATACATTTAACAGCATTAACAGTTGCATCATGGATAATTAAAATATTTAAGGGACAAGCTGCAAGTTGTTAATCAGGGAACATTTATTTGAATGGTGTGTGCCCTTTGGATTTGGTCCCTATGGCAACCAAAAATTCACTCCAAAAGGATGTGCTGGAAGAAGCATGTCAGGAGCTGCCTCAACATTTTAATTCACAGAGTGAGCAATGAATAAATACAGCTACTGACAGCACAGCACAGGCAAAAAACGTTTGTAAACAGCATCAGGAAGTCACAGATGGCCTTTTGCTTTTTAAGATTGAAAAAGTTCACTCATCCTTTAAACATGCCCACTATCAAGAAAACTGGACTGCGTTGCACGTGAACCACAGTTACTAACTACTGACAATAAAAGTTCTAGAACAGAGGAGCTTTCCTCCAGTTCTCAATCCTTGATTTTTTGTGATAGTGTTTCCACTCCTCACATTGGAAGGTGTTGCATCTTCTGAAAAATCTTTTCTGTCCCACCTGGCTCAACAGGAACCAAACTTAAAGAATGCAACAGCATCTGAGGGACGGCTTTGCAGAATGCCCGAGAACAAAAATGTGAGGGATGATTGGTTTTTCCTTCTAAACAGGAAAGAGTGGTTTGGTATGCAATAAAGGAAAGAAAAGAACTCTGCACTGCAGAAGGCAAACTCCTTCAGCATGATCTCAGTGTGTGAAGTGCAGCTGTAAAGCTCCTTCCAGCTTTCTCCCTTGATGAAGTGTGAATTCTTCAATGGGCAGTAGAAATTCTGGAAATATTTTAGTGCTGGATATGCCAGAGGATAATGTATGATCTGGCATCTAGTAAGACCTAACAGAAGAACACTGTGCCGTGCATTGCAGTGGAATCACACCCTATTAATGAAAAGGTACTCTTGAATCTCTTCTTGTGTGAGGGTTTATGGCTGTGGAAAAAAGTCTTATGAGGCTGGAGGGTGCAAGGCAGCTGGATTGCAGTGATGCCAGCCTGAATGTGCAAAAAAGCCTAGAACAGTCACTCAGCACTTGCAAACCCAAATGTGTGCTCTCCACTCCTCTTCCCTCTGACTCCTTGGGGTCCCTTTACATCCACTGCAGTGGCCCTGCAAAGATCATCAAGCACAACAATTTCCACAAGGCAGCTGGATGGAATCTGCTGCAGGTTGTCAAGGCCATGGAAAACCCTTGTGATTCTGACATGCATGAGACTACTCACTGTATGAGAGAAGTCATTCAGCAGAGTATTCAGTTCCCTACTCACTGAGGAATTTGACTTTCTTGGTGCCTGGGGTTTGCAGGAGCCCCAGCAGCACACAGCTCTGAGCTCTCTCACTTCCCAGGCAGAGCCACAACTCTCACAATCCCCACATTACCCTCTGAGCTGGAATTGCCACATCTAACCTCTGTCTCAGGCAACAAACAAGTACAGGCTCAGGCTTCTGCAACGATTATCACAGGAATAGTCTGGTCTGAAACTGCTGCACAATTTCATTTCAGTATTGGGTGAAAGAAAAGAGACAAGTATGTATGTGGTCCTAGCCTGCAGATTCTTTTCCAAGACAGTAATTGCTGTAATTCATATTCTTGTTTTTACATGTTTGCCATGTGTACCAACAATCCCACTGAAATCACTCTAAGTTTCTCCTTCAAGTCCTGTCCATGTCACAGTTTTTCCAAACATGCCTAGAGTCCAGTACTAAGCAGCTACTTGGGTTTGGCAAATTCCTGTATTCCCAGATTCTTGCATATTAGGAGAAGAAAGTGGGGTCTAAGCTAATTCTTTAGAGTTTCCACTCCACATTAGCACAGCAGACAACATCATTCACTCATTATATCTGTATTTCCTTTCAAGCAACTCTCTGTCAAGTTGGAATTGAGCCTCTGTATCTCTACCCAGAGCCACCTGGCTCCCCATCAACTCCAGATCCCACAGGCTGGAGGAGTGCTGCCCTCTGCACAAGAGGAGGCTCAGAAATAGAAGCGTTTGCAACTGATAGGAAACCTCAGTGCAGCAAGAAGCAATTCAGAGCTTCTGTACCAAAGAGGCTCACAGGGCAGTGCAGTGATGCAGTTCCTCATCTCAGCCCTTCAGCAATGGTTTGAGGTACTTTTGCTCGTACTAAACTAAATGGAGATGACATCCTAGATCCTTGCAGGGAGGGGAAATGCTTTTATTCTAATGGACCTCAAAATGGTTAATCAATTCAACGATTACAAATGAAATGCCTCATCTCTCAAAGGGCAGAATCCAAGGGCTTGTGCCACTGGTTATGAGGACACAATATGGTTTTGTTTTTGAGGACAACACTCCAAAGTGCCAGCGGCTGGTTTCAGGGAAAACCACCTCCTCCCACATTAACATATTCATTTGCAAAATCTATCACATATGTTGCATGCAAACTGGATGAGAGTTGATTCAGTTCTTGACAGCATAAGAGCCTCTAGCCCAAATATCTGAAAGTAATAAAATCCACACCATTCTCCTGATTCCTCACCCTAACAGAGAAGTGACCTATATTTGATTTGCTCTTGATGTTCCCAGAAGACAGAAAACAGTAGCACTGGTCCATGCTGGGGTTGTGGACCTCACAGTGGGGTAATTGTCACAAAAAAACCACAAGCAACAGGGCTTTCGTTACAGGTTATGCTCACAGTTAATGGTAATGACTGGGCTATCACATTCTACCCTATGGTCATTCCACAAACAGGAATCAGGCCAGGAGGGACAGAGCACCCATTATTTTATATACAGAGATGGGAAGCAGAGGGAAATTATGGAACAATCTCTCACAGACAGCAAGTATTCCTGTGTTTTTAAGAGGGTTCTCTTCAGTCCTTTGTTTCGCAGCAGGCTGGCTCTGAGCTGTTCCCAACGAGCTCTCAGCCTGCCAGAGGCTCAGAGAACCTGCTCTGAATGAGTATGTTTCTACCCATGAATTTGTTAAAACCAAAGCCAGACTTCCCTTATGCTGGGTGCTGCATGTTTCTGAAAAATCCTGTCCTTTTTTAAGACTGAACACAACCACAAGTGGCAGGAAGGAAGCGAAGATATTCCCCATTATGAAAAGTGGAAAAAGACACCAAGGGAGCAGTCAGTCTCTCCGATGCCACACCACATCTCTGGGGACTAAAGCTTTGCTGCATCCACAAGATAAATCCACCTTCTCCCCCTGTTCCCACAGCAGCAGAGAACAACTCCCCAGTTACCAGTGCTGGATGCCAGTAAAGGTCTCCCTTTTCTTCCTTGTGTAAGGCATTTCCCTCCCCTTCATTTTATAAATTACCAGAACAGACATTTAAATGTTCAAGAATAATCTGAACAGAGTATTCATGCCTTGGGCATTTTCATGCTCTACAAGGAGTGAAACAAAAGGGCCTGATTTAATACCTCCCTACAGCATTCCCTATTCCTGCTCTTCCCTTGTGAATCTCTAAAGGCAAACTCTCAGTGGTTCAAGGCTCCTGAAATACCCCATCCCTCCCTTCTCCCTTTTTAAGAAGAGCTTCTAAAGCAAATCTTGCTGTCTGACAGGAACAGGTGGTAGGAATCCTTCAAAGGAGAGAAAAATCATTTGTACCTAATAAAAGGAGAGGAAAAGTCCGATTCCTGTGGTTTTACTGAGCACCCGTGAGAGTCGCTCGGATGGCAGGCACATCCTGCTGCTCTGTGCCCCCCTGGCACCCCAGCCCTGCAGCTGCAGGACAGGCAGCATGAGCATCCTCCCTGTCCCTGCACCCCCTGCCTCCCGGGATGCTAAGGAGCAGGGCGGCTCTGTCTGCTTTACAGGGGATTTCAGGAACACTGCATCAGTTCCAGAGCCTGATGGGACAGGCTAGGGGCTGAGCCTGTCTTCCACTCTGGATTTTGAGATATAGCTTTACAAAAGCAGCAAAAGCCTCTATCCTTTTCAAACATATAGAAACTATCCAATGTTTGAACAAAGTTTTGTGCTAGATCAAAAAGCCAGACCTGCAAAACCCTCCTCGGGGCTTTGCTTTCATTCTTTAGCAAAACCCCTCTACAGTAACTTTCTGATCTTCAGCCTTGGAGAGAAACATCACAATATACTGAGGTGAACAATATACCTTAATCTCTTGCCTTCTACTTGACAGATGAAGAAGTCTGACTTGGAAAGGACCCCCAGGACATAGTTGGCAAAGGCTGGGCTCACTGTGTGGCACTTGGAGACAGCAGCTCTCCTGGAAAGAACTGCAGCCCCGGGACAGCAGCTCGCTCCCCCACCTCCCCTCTCCAGCCCTGCCATCCTTTCTTTTTCCCTTATTGTCAAAGCTGATGGAGGGAGAGGCGACAAGCTGGAAAGGCATGGCCAAGACTCCAGAGTGAGCATTCAAAGCACCCCTGCTGTGCTCCAAAGTGCTGTTATGGCTGTCCCCTGTGTGCAGGGAATTAGGATATGGTCTCCAATCCAGCTACAAGCAAAAGAGGCAGAGGAATAGATGTGCTTTCTGCAGAGACCTCAGGTATTGCTTCTTTCCTGTATTTGCTGGCAAGCACAAGGGACAAAAACATCCATGACTAGGAGCAAATGCTGGAATCCAGATTTATCTGGATGTGATCTAAGGGATACTTCACTATGATGTGGCCAATGCAGTTGTTTGTTCAAGAGTTAAAAGGAAGGGATATTTCTTCCTATGGAGGAGGATCAGGAAATTAAAGCTGGACTTGACTCAGCTCTTCCTCCTTTCTCATATGGGTTCCTCTCCACAAAGAGGGGGTGGCAGTGGGTTTGAATGTTCTCCAAATGTGATTTCCCTTTCCTCCACAAGAAATGTATAGAGAAAAAGGTCTGAAGTCCTTGCAGTCTTCTACAGATACACCACATTCAGAAGCTCTGGGCTTCTCCCCATATCTATGGTTCTCCACACCATTTTTGCCTGTTCACAGCCTGAAGTTATGCCCACCCCACCCCATGCACTGCACATACATTTGGTGAAACTCCATCACTGACCAGCTTTTCAGCAGCCAGCCCCACACCAGTGCCAGAAAGTCTTTTTAGTCTGTAAGACTACAAAACCCAACACACTCCTTTACACAGTCTGGAACAGCACTGCAGTATTTACATCCCTTCCCAAGAACCACAGAAACATTTATCACTGTAGTCACGCTCTACTTGTCACACACCAGCACTGGCATCCTGGAGAGGACTGTATTACAAACAAGCGCCCACCTCAAGTACCTTCGGGGTATTCAGCATGTTGTGGCTGCACTGAATTGGTTTCTGACCAGAAAAGAGAACACTTTCTTCAATCACCCCGTAGAAATGTTTTCCTTATGGGCGAACTTCAGAAATACCCACTGCCCGATACTGAGGTTGGTTTTTCTAAGAGCTAAGGATCGTAAAGTAGCCACGTGTTTAAACAAGAGGTCATTATCCACCAGCTCCAGGGTTCAGTGCAAGCTTCTAAGCAAGCAGCAATTTGAAAATAGAGCTGTTAAAGCACTAACAGTAATTTAGTGTAATTTAAGTTTCTGTTTTACTGATTTTTCTGGCTAAGATTCATAGTGCTATCAAATTAGCATCTGGTTATCTTGTTGAGGGGAGTAAAGTCAATAGTCTAACAGGCCCATTTTCCTTCTCTTTACTGCTGCAATTGTGTGACTTCATCAATACTAAGACCTGAAGGCAAAGGACACAAGGACAAGGCGCTATGGCAGATGCCAAGCCTCTGTTTTGTGTGTCATATAGCACAGTCCAACATATGAGGTTTCAGACACAGCAATCAGAAGAAACTATTTCTACTCAAGATGCCATAATAGCAAAGGTTTAACACTAAACTCATTAATTACCACCCAACTATAGGAAGTGAGATTTTTCAAAGGCAGGAAGTCAGCAAGAGATTGAGAGTTTGACCCAAACCTTTAAAAGCTTTGTAGCAGTTCACCTGCACCAAAACTTGGAAGCATTTCAGGACCAACAACAGTATATATACATAATGTTTGTTTTTTAAGCAAACGTGCTCTTCTAACTCTGCAGAGAACTCTGCTTTACCCAGTACCAACCTCCTCAGTCTCTCCAGCTTCATCTACCCAGTGTGGTAAGAAGAGAAGCTTCTCCACACCCTTCCTTCCTCTCCCTCTCCTCCACCTCCAGACAGCACATCATTTTCAGCATTGGTTTGTGTGAAACCAATGAACAGCCCTCCATGTTCCATGTCGCCAGACTGGTCAAACCCACAGATGGAAGGAAAGATGCCTTTCCAAGCCCACCTCTGGAAAGATGCAGATGTGGTAGGAAAAGCCCTGCAAGCTCCCCTTGTTCCCTTTGAAACTCGAGGAGAACAGATGAGCAGCACATTTGAAATTAATTACAGCAAAACCTACTGCATTGTTCTCTCCTCCCCTTCCTTTTCCCCTGACCTCCTCATTGCAGAGCTTTCACTGGAACCTCTGTGGTGTGTATATTTTCCTAAAGTTGCCAGGGCCAAAATGGTACAGCTGAGACATTCACAGAAGTCAAAGAAAGTGCAGGCCCAGGTTAGTGCACAGGGGTACAATAGTTCCTTAAGAGCGAGCGTCTCCCCCGCTGCCGCCCCCCTCCGCCCAAACCTTCCGTCTCTAATGAACCTTTGGTGTCTGTCCACAAAAAACAAACATCAATCAGGCAACAGGCTGTTCCTTTTCCCCTGTTGCTAGTCTGAAATAACAGGCATCCCCCGCTGGGCTGGGAACGCCACTTCCCTCTCCAGCACACATACGGGATAATAAGGGGGAGGCGAAGGAGGGAGGAAAACCCGCTCTGAGGTGCCAGAATACACAGCGAGACGTGCCTTTCAGAGCCAGAGAAAACTTGGGAACACAACAGCTTTTGATTCCTCCTGCCCCACTGGGTACGTTAATTATTTAATAGCTGGCTTGTGAATTGGTGGTGGTGGGAACAGGGGGGAAGGGAAATCAGGCTTTTCCCCCCTGCCCCCAGTCCCCTCCTTGTGCTGGCAGAATTGTGCGTGCACACACGCGTGTGTGTCTCTGTGTGTGTGTGTGTGAGGCTGGGCATGCCTGGCAGTCTCCTCTGCACCCTGTCCTCTTTCCCCACTCACACAAGACCCTCCTTGTTGGCCTGTGACCACAGTGGCCATAGATGGCATGGGACAGCATCTGGATCAAATGATGCTTGGGGCAAAGAACCCCTGTCTGCTCTCCCTTTGGAGGCAGGTATTTTTCCTGTATTATGCTTGGGGGAAGGGCACTTCAAACTTTATATTGGATTTCGACAGAGTTGGAAATGGAGCTGCAAATCAAACAGAGATCAGCTTATGATTTGCAACCAGGGCTTTCTAGGTGTCTGAAGCAACACTTTGGAAAGAGCGTAGGGAAAAGGAGAATGTAACTACATCTCATTTGGATGGAGAGGACTCACAGATGTTAGGAATATTTTTGATCAACAGCTTTCCTGGCACTGGTTGTAGTGGAATCCACAACCTTGACGGCTAGCTGAGTAAGAAAGTGCTGGCAAGCTCCTGACTGCATGCAGGCAATTTGCAATGCTGCCAGTCAATGTTTCAGTGAAAACAAAATTGCAGGGATCATATTAAAAGAGAGGAAAACAGAAAATAAAACAAAACAAAATCCAGCCTTTCCTTTTAAAAGAAACTCTGATACAAACTGATGGGAAAGTCCCTTCCAAATCAAAATGCAGTCTTTGTTTGTTTAAAATTAACACGCTGTGATGGGAGCCCTGCCGTGAGCACGCAAAGGCAAGTCTGCCAGCAGCAACAGAAGCAGACACAGCAAGAAGTGGCTTTACACCGGGACACCTGGGTGGCATGTTTAGTACAGGCCTGCAGGAAATGATGCAGAAAGAGGTTTATAGTTGTGTCCATTTGGTGGAGGAAATGTATGCAGCAGTCAGGGGTCTGAGCCAAAAACCTAGACCCAGTTCTCTTCAATCTTTGGGAGGAGAGAATTGATGAGAGAAAAGGAGAGAGCTTCTCTGGCAGTGTTCTCAAACTCTGGCTCTTCATGTAGCCATGCTGGCCTATTAGTGTCAAGCAATGGTATTACTGGGAGAGACTGCAAGCAGTGTAGCCCAGGCAGTATTTCTCACTGGACCAGCCTTGAGATGACAAATCTCGGGGGAATCTAAACTCCTGGTACAGCTCACAGAGCCATCTGGAGTACCTTCAGAGGTCTCTGAATTACTCCCACCTGCATGGCTGGCAAAAGGGTGCTCTGCTGCTCACAACCACCGAGTCAGGCCCTTTTCTGCCCTGGCCTCGGGGCTAAGCTTGGCTGATTGTGCTGCCAGCCAGTGGGGAGTCCCCAGATGTCTGCTGAAGGCAGCTTTACAGCACATACTGCTAGAATGGCATAAAGAGCCCAGAGACTGGCTCGTAACACAAAAATATTTCAGGCCAAAAGGTACATTATGCTCAGAGAATGTTTTTGTTGATACAAGGAAAGGCATAAAATAATCTGCTCCACTTTGGTTACTAAATCGATCAGTATAGAAAGTAATGAACATATTCTAGTTGTTGGTTGCGTATTTCTAGCTCAGTTTCAAAGACTGGTTCAATAACAAAAATAACGACATGTTCATTACTGTATAAACATTCAATGCTCACACTGTGAATTTCTTCCTCCAGCCATTAAGCCTGTATAAAGTCAGGTTGTCTCTGCAGAGATTGCACTGTGAGCACCTCTCCTGTGCCCAGAGAAGGCCAGCCATGTACGAAAGCAAGTGGCTGGGGACAACTCAGCTGTTTGGCAACCAAGTCACATAATACTGAGAAACATTAAAATGGTAGCTGCTTCATCCAACAAGGCTGGCCCTTTTCTGCCACCCTGCTTTGCACAGAGCTTCCCAGGGAGCAGGCTCTGGCTTTGCAAGCCAACACAGCTTGAGGTGGGTTTGCAAACTCTGATGTGAGCTTTGGTGATGCTGCATGGTCCTGCACTTCCCAAGATGTCCCAAGGATGAGAACTCACGGGACTGAAGGGACAAACTCTTCTTCCACAGGTTTCACACTGTGACACACTGAGCGTTCAGACAGATCTCTCCCAAAACTGGATTGTCAATAACTATGGAAACACAGAACAAACGTAGCAGACACCAGCAGCAGATGCAGGTTCATAGATGTCTGCTTATTACCAAGCCTCACTCCAGCTGAGACTTAAATAGCCTCCTTTATGCACAACGGGAGAGGGAGCGGAATTGAAGGAAACTGGCAATTACACAATTTTATTTCCCTCCTAGCCCGTTCGCTGTGCATCAGGTGGCTCTGCACACGAAAGGAGCCTGCGAGCACTACATGAAGCACAAAGCCAGCCTGATGCTCTGCTTTCACTGGGAGGAAGTTTCCGTGTGCTTTTCTGGATGCAGTGCAAAAGCACAGTGAACGCATTATTTTGCATTATTCTGAAAGCACCACAAGCGCCTGAGACACAGGGACTTCCAGGCTTCACTGTGTCTTTTTCAAGGCTGCAACCTCTCTTGAACATGATAGTATTCAGAAACAGATGCCAGGGCCTAAGTTTTAACACCACACCAGGATTTATCTGTACAGATGCATGTGCAGTCGTCTTCCTCACCTTTTAACACAAACAAACTTCCACTTTCTAAAATCTCCACCCTAACTCCAGTGGGGTTGACTGGCAAAGCACCCACCACCCCACAATGCTTGGTTGATGTACTCGGGTGCAATGAGGTTCTCCCAGCTTTGCCACTCACCTTGCTGACGCTTTTTAAGAATGTATCTCCAACAGGGCAAAAACTTAATGTCCACTTAATTGGAGAGAGATCTGGAACTCTGACTATTCCCTTATGGATAAGCCTTTAAGAATTTATTAGTGATGAAACCAGTATGTTTCTTCAGAAACTTAATAGGGTTCCATAAAATTACTTCAATAACTTTAAAAATTTAATGGTGAACAAGAACCTTTCCACCGGCTTTTTGAACTGTCCGACAGAATCCCAGAGTGGGGATATAATTCTGCAATAAATTTTGCAGCATGGTTAAAAAAATGTAAAAAGATTTTAATTTCCTATTACCTCCTGCAAGTCTTTGCCATCAGTTTAAAGCAACTACATGAACTAAAAGCACTGTAGTCACTTTCCTGTCCCAGCGATTTACAAGAAAATATTTACAGTTTGGGGAAAAAAACCAACAAACTAGAACAAGCATCCTTTTCAGAAACACAGACACGCAAACACAAACACTGCCAAGTCCTGCTCTTAAACATTGGTGTAAACCCAAATAAATACAGGGAAGTCAATGGAGTCAGTATGGCTTTACCTGGCTGAACCGAGGCCGGGAGCCGGGCCGAGTGCCCGGAGCAGCAGAGATGGAAGGAAAGCCTCATGCTGTGAGTCCCCAGGCAGCTCGGCAGCAACATTAACAGGCTCCACGGGGAATGTGTTCAGCCCTTGTTAGCAGGAAGGATGGCCAGCGAAGCACGGAGGTGAGGGAAGCAGCGAGCACATGCGTGCACGGCTCACACGGTTATTAAAGAAGAAAACGGCAGGAACCCCATGGCTGAAAGCGAGTCCTGAACCCGGCCTCCCTCCTCCCCTCCCACAGGACAGGAACAGAGAGCTCCATCACTCACAGCACTGATTTCAAATGAAGCTAAGACAGAAAGAACAAGCCCAAACCAGAAACAGCATGAACTGCTACAGGTTGATCAGGACAGCAGGGTCCTGTCACCAGCCCCAGCCCTGCCCCGGGAGGGAGGCCTCAGTCTCCAGAGGGGCAGTGAGAGGAGCAGGAGAAGCGGCGACATGCTGACAGCATCCTCTGTTCCTGAAGTCTCTTGCTGGGACTTACAGACCTCGCCAGCACTGCACACAAAAGAGCAGCCAGATCCATTTGCAATTAAACAGCACGCCCTGGTCTCATTGATCACCCCCATTGATTGCCCAGAAGGAAACACCAGCTGACCCGGGGTCAGATCCAGCTCCCCCCGCAGCAGCACTGCCTGGTCAAATCCCTTGTGGATGGCCAGGCCGCCCTGCTCTGTGCCGGTGACCTGCACCGTGCTGTGTCTGCAGGAGTCCCTAATGGGCTGTTACAGAGCCCAGCACAGCTGCCCAGGGGTACCCTGTCAAACTGCTCCACTAACACAGAAACAGAGCTCAGGGTGGAGAGCAGCTTGGAAAGGGGCACTGGAGAGCTGGGAAAACCAGCACAAGCCTGGGCTGAGCAGTCTCAGGCTAGGGGGCTGGAGAGAACAAGGCCTCTCCTTTGCAAGAAGCAAGGCTGATTTAAATCCTGGGGATGTGGGGGGCACAGCTCAGACCCATACCAGACACCTCCCCTCATCCTGCACTGCTCGCCCACTGGAAGAGGGAATCAGGTTCAGACCCGGCGTTTAATTTTCTCAGAAACTGAAGCTTTACAAAATCTTCCATGAATAAAACATGTCTCTGAGGTATTTTAAAAGCAGAATTGAGAAGACCCAACAGTTTGGAGGGGGGTTGCAACTGCTGCTCTTAACATCACCACCCTACAGCATCCTTCTGTGCTGAGATGCAACGAGGGACCGCAGCTGCAGACAGCATTGAGACTTTACCCGTTGGCTTTTGCTACCCGAGAAGAAAGAAAAACAAACTATAAATAAGGAGTAAAAAGATGGTATCTTTCAAATGTCCTTTAAAAGCCTAGGCACTGTAAACTACTACAGGCCCTTGGAAGGAATTTCTATTTTTTTTTCTTCTGATTTACAGTTTGATGGTCCTTTTATCTACTTTTACATGAACCGAGAAAAGCTAAAATGTGCCTACTCAATCAATATGAGTTTGTGCTGGCCCGTTCAGGATATATAATATTTTGCTTTTATAGTTTATTTTAAATAAAAAGTATAATTAAAGAAAATAAACCACCCACTTCATAACATTTATACAACGAAGACTTTATTTATTTTATTTACGTTTTGGTGGGCAAGGCACAGCATGCTGTTAGCTTTCTGTGATACTTAACAAAGCTGCATTTGAAATTTAAAATCTTTAAGGAAATGAACAAATTCTGTGGAGGAAGGGCAGTTGAGCAAAGAGACTTCTTACATTACCCTAGATAATTGTGCATATATATGTTTCTGTTAGTCTCTCTCTACTCCAAAAACATATCCATGACTTGGAAGCTTTAAATCAAAAAGCAATTTCACTCTGTAATTCTCAAATAAATAATTAAACACATTTTATCTCCTACAGTATTGCTTCTATTCATTCTAATCCCACTGACAGGAATGCAGCAACATACCCCACATCCTTAAAATAACAAAACAAAACACAAGATACCAACCAGAAGGCCTGGAAATGTTTATAATTCAACTTTTCAACTCTCCTGGCTGCAGCCTGAAGCCACAAAGAAAGCTCTATGCTGGCTCAGTGGAAGGGGAGAAGCCTGGAGATGCCTGTGTAAACCATATGGCCACTGGTGCAAGCAAACCCTGCTGGCCTGCACGAGGCAGCTCTCACTCTGGGAGGCACACAACACTCAGTTTGTGTCAAAGTTAATAAATTATCCACTTTTGCAGTCTGAGTTTTACCAAACTGACCGGACAGTGTGGTTACGGTGAATGGTCTCTTGCTTGTCCATCATCATTTCACAGACAGCTGCTGCAGATAGGGATGGCTACAGCTTGGACTAATCAATACATAAAAAGAGCTAACAGGGGAGACAGAGAAAGAAAAGGCTGAACTTTCCAGAGCCTAGCCTGCAAAATCAGAAAATTACAATACTAAAAGACTGCACTTACTGCACTATTTTTTGTGTTTAGTTTTGGTTTGAAATGTGGGCAACTGGCTGTGACCTGGGTGATTATCTTGGTTACCCATGCTTTTTGAAAAGCAAAGTCCTCCTTCTCAGACCACTGTATAATTATGTCTATACATATGCAAGAAAGTTAATTCACTCATCCTGGTATCTGGCAAAATTAGACAGAACTTTTCAAGAAGAGGATGCTGGGATGGACTCACACATTGGATTTATCATTAGACTCAGGGTATCCAGTATTGCTAGCCCCAGAAATCATGAACTATCTTTAAAACAAGGTTGAAATCAAAGTATTTGGGCTTCTTTATGACTGCCTGCTGGCTCTGAAGCACAGAAGAATCAGAAGTTCTAGGCTCTTCTCTGTAGTCAGGAAGTCTTGCCTAAATAATGAAATTAAATCTTAGATTTTGGTACAATCCTCTGAGGGCCTGGGTTTCATGAAAAACACAGGGTCTTGTAAGCTTGTGATAAAATCACCAGAGATGCAGCATGGGGAGCAGAGCAGCTGCAGAGCATCCTGAGCACTGTATAAATCATAGCAATATGGTTGCTATCTAAATAAATGCATTACTTATTTTATGTATTATTACAGATGCTTCTGTGGAAATTTTTGCATGCCTGTAATCATGGTGGACTCTTGTCCAAAGGTTCAGCTGTAAACTATCATCCCCCTCAAGCTCCCTGGCTGCGCAGGTAATCAAGCACAAGATGGTGACCTCATCAAAACGTAACCAGAACATGGGATAAAACTGAGATCAAGAGACAGGATGCAGCTCAGATCCCACTGTGGACCCCACGCAAGAAAACTGGGAAAATTTATGACATCTCTCCTGACCTCCACTCATGTAAAACACAGCTAATTGCCTGACCGGGTGCGGTGAGACTTGTTTGCTCTGTCTGTGCAGACCTTCCAGTGATGGAAAGCTCTCTCTCCTGCCTCAGTAAGGTAAAGCCCTGAAGGAGAGGTGGACTTGATTACAGGAGATGCTGTCCCAGACCAGACAGGGAGTCTCTGACCCTGACAGCTGGAGACAGAGTGCCGAGGGACAGGACCAAGGCACGCAGGCAGCATGGCAAGCCCAGGAGACACTGGGCTCCTGATTCCCCTGTCAGTGCTGAGCATCCTTGGAGCTGTGCTGCTGCTGCAAACCTGTGCCAAGCACAGTATTCTGAGCTCAGCTGCTTTCAGGTTGTTTTCTGCTTCACCAGGCACTCACAGGTTCCTCCTGGAGAGATGACTTACTGCTCTCCCATCCTGCCCCTGCCCCCCTGCCCCTCCTTTCCCCTCTCACCCCACCTCACAGTAATAACCATCAGTTTTTAACAGCATGTCCTACACTGGAGGTTTTGTAGTTCCAGCTTTTAAAATGATTTAGTGTGACAGTTTAGTGCTGAATTAAAATAATAAAAAAAAAAAGAATAAGAAAAAGGAAGGGAAGAAGCAGAGAGAAAAGGAGAGACAGTCCCCTTAAGGCAACAACATTATGGAGCAGTGATCTCAGAGGAACAAGGGTTCTTCTCTGGTTCAGATGTGCTTGTCAGAGCTCAGTGTCGTCTCTGAACAAGAAATCTCTCTTGCTGGCCCAAGGCACAGTTTTGTGGTCAAGAGGACAGAAAATAAAGGGAGGGAACTTCAAAGAAGCATAAGCTGCATTAGCCCGCTGGGGCGGGTGGCTGCGGCACATCCCATGGCTGACAATTATGACCTGCATGCCGAGAAAGCTTGCCTCCCTCTTGTCAGAGGGATAAGACACAGGCTGTGAGCTTTAGAGCTTTGAGGATGTGTACAGTTCATGATGAAAGATAGCACTTCAAAGCCCTCTGCCTAGAAACCCAGGGAGAAGTAAGAGCGGAGGGTAAGCAATCTTTTTTCCTGGGGGGTGCATATGCGGGGGAAGGATAAGACTTACTTTCACTGTCATTTATTATTGCCATGAAAATGAAGCCTTGCACTGTTTATGGAATCTCTCATTAAAAGGATCTCTTGATAAATCGCTTGACAAACATTCATTAATTAAGTCTCTGAGCGCACTTGGCTGACAAGCATTAGCCTTCATTTTGCAGGAGGGGGAAATTGAGGCATGGAGCTCAGCGAGTCCCCAACAGCCAGGGCAGGGCTGGGTCCTGGCCAGCCACTCTGTGCCACCAGACAGATGGATTACACTGCTCCCTCCGTGCCCAACTTGATTCTGATCCAAAGACAGGAGCAACATATTGTCTTCAGCAGACTTCAAAGCTCTTTTTTCCCTCCATTGCTGCCCAGTGCCTCCTGGGGCTACAGGGCAGAAAGGACTGGGCGGGTCTGGCTCCTCCATGGGCATCTCATACCCTGGGGGCTCCCGGACACCTCTTCCATCTCACAGGCACCTCCCCACCCACAGCCTGCCTGGGGTTATGAATGGAGAAACCCTGTCTGCTGCCCAGGCTCCACTTTTCCATGGAGGTTTTCCTCCATGGGGCCTTTGACCTATCAAACCAAGCAAGAGAAACAGCCCCTTTAAGACATCCATTTCACCGTCACTGCCACAGTGTGGCCTTGGTTTCAAACACTGGGGACTCAGCAGGTCACCTGGGCTGCAGCTGCAAGGCTACTGTGGTAAGCACCTCTCCTGCTTTCCCTGGCATACAGCAGCCCTGGAGCAAGGACTGGTGCGAGAAAGCTCAACTGCCTCCAGCCAGACCCACGAGGGAAGCCGACAGCTGGAGAAAACCAGCAGTGAGGACCCAACACTCAAGTCCAGAAAACACAAACTACCGCACGCACTTTAAAATATGATCACAGTAGGCAGGAGGTCCTTGCAGTGACTTAGGGGTGACTGTCCCTCTCATCTCCTCAGCCCCACAACTCATCTGCCTTCCTATCCCTGACTGTCACCCCTCTGCCTCATGCTCCCACCTGGAGACAGAGGGACAGATTTGGCTTTCGCCTATGCTTCCCCTGCCTTTCCTGGTACTCGCCCTTCAGAAAACGGAAGGGCTGGCTGGCAGATTCCTGTGAGAAAGGAGCTGCATGAGAGAGCAAACAGACCTTTATTATTTGTTTATTGATTTATTCTCCAGGAGGATGTAACACCCGGCCCTCGGCAGCAAATGCCCTTGTAACTCTGTACTGCAGTGACAAGTTGGCCAAACAAACACTTTTCTGCGTCAGGAAACAAAGACTGTCAGCAGAGCAGATCAGGGCTTTCTGCTTTTACTTTTAATTATTATTTCCTCACACAGAGGATTTAATCTCCTCTTCTGCTGGAAGCTCAAAGTGCCCCATTCAGCCTATTCCACAGCTGTGACTACTGAGGTCACGCCGGGTCAGGACACCTCTCTCTGCAGCATAATAGTGACTGGTCCCCGAAGTGGACATCCACGCCGTGCATCTGCTGTTGCAGATGAACTGGTGTCAGGAGGAGGAGCACGGCCACCACCGCGGCGCTGCCGGGGAGGGGGCAAAGGCAAACGTTACCCAGAGAGCCCCGGACAAAAGACTCTTCTCCTCCGGCCTTTTGTGGAGCTCTCAAACGCGGTCAAAGGTTAGATTTTACAGCTGTTCCAGCCTCAAATAAGCGTAACCCGCCTATCTTAATACTTAATTGCATTGCTAAGCTGCTGATAAACTAGGACGGCATAAAACAAATACACAGGGCCAAACACATCCCCAGGGAAAGTTTGTGGGAACAGAGGGAGCTGCACCAAACAATGAACTGGGAACACAGGGAGTTGCACCAGACAATGAATCCACTTTATGCGTTTTAGAAGCCTGGTTACCTTCAATAAAAGCTGCAGCATGGACGCTGCACATTTGCTAGCTAATATCTCTCCAAAAAGGCCGCCAGGGTTTACAAAAAAAGGGCCCAGCGCAAATGCCCACGGGAGAGGACGAGCACGTGCCGCACCATGCGTGTGCCCATCAGGAAACCGTGCCGAGCTAATCCCCTCCCCACAGAGCCACCGCGGCTCCAGCCCTGGAGAACACGGCCTTAAATCAACGCTCTTATCTCACAAAAGGAATTTAAGTGCAACGCTTTGAAAGTCACTTTCTCCCGGCCATATGGCATCCCCGAGCCTGGTCGTGTAGGAGCGGCGTTCATTTGCATGTGCAAGAGACAAATCTGGCTCTTGCATCGCGGGAGTGATAACAGGGCGAGGGGTAAAATTTAGCACTGTTTGGGTTCCTGCACAAAATCTTTGCCGAGGCAAATTTCTCTCACCTCTCAAGCCAAGTGCCAATAGCTGAGGTAGCTCCAAGAGAGCCTGCCCACGACCCCGTGCCATCAGCGAGGTGCATCAGTACACGGCCAGGGTAAAAGAGAAGTCTGAGACAAACCCCATGATCTGAACCCAAAGCTGGCAATGTCTACACCCACATTAAAGCAAACAGGAACAGGCTGAAATTACAGGGATATAAACAGCACTGAACACAAACTTCAAGACAGCAAATTCACAGGCGTTCGCACATTTAACTTCCTGATAGGGAGGTATTTTGAAAACTCATGTTGCTGAGCTGCTCCATGATATGAAGGGGTGGGGGATCTTGTGCTTCAGCACAAGGAAGAGCCAACAAAGCTGCTAACGCTTCAACATAAGCCTCTCCAGCAGATCTCTGTGCCAGGCATTATGCAGGATGGCAAGATTTTTGTTTTGCCGAGGCAGTGCCGTATGGGCAATCTGGTTTGCCTTATCAGCGAGCCAAGTGAGAGAAATGTTCTTCCCGACCATTTGTTTAAATTTCCCTCTTTCCCCTAGATAAAGCTGCATACTTTTGTAAAAATATCTACAAATGTAATAACATAATGGGCTTGTCATCGGGTTCCACATTTGGCACTGAAAATCTGCAAAGCTTGGAAAGAAAGAGAATTCCTAATAGTTAATGCTGCTGAAGAGCCCAGCTAAAAACTGGGCCTGGATCCAGGTGATGGAGCACACAACCACCAAAACGCCTTTCCATGTCCAGCACCTACTCCTACACAACTGCAAATCGTTCCTTTCTTGACCCCACTGAAATAATGCAAGAAGGCTATTTCATCACTTCTTGTTGATGGGCCTCATCCCCCCTCTTCGGGGTATTCGCATGCCCCTAACAGCCACTACTGCTGTGAACTGATTTTACTGTGCAGCTCAATGCAGAGGATGCTGCAGACAGCCACAAGCCCTGGCAATTAATCTGGAGCCACACAAACTTTGCATGGCAAAGCGGAATCATTCCCAGCACAATTCTTTCCACCGTGTACCACAGTTTGCCCTCTCCAAGGCTGTTTCTTTGGCATTTCTGCCCAGTATCCATCTCAATGAGATTATCCCTGGGAACACACGAAAGCACAGCAGCCTGGTTTTATGGCTGTGCCGAGCCCTCAGAGGAGAAGTTGGCGTATTTAGAGAGCTGTGGCTGTGCCCCCCAAGGGGATGTGGAACGAGGCAGTCTCTTAGCAACACCCAGTGCCTACCACAGGTAACTGTCATTAACAGCAGGAGTGGAGCTGTGCCGTGCCGAGCACCCTCCACCGTGTCCTGGAGAACCCAGATGTACAGGCATAAATGCTCCGTGGGCACTGGCAGGGGAGGGATGTGCAAGTCTTTGTCAGGATGACACAGACAGCACTGAAATACTGATTTGTTAAATAAAAGAGGACTTGATTGTATCAGAGGGAGAAACATATCCCCTACAGTAAGGACTGACTTCTCCTTTGTCAGAAATCCCTCTCTCTGAGACACTTAATACAAATCTTACTGGAAGGGAAAAAGTCCCACCCCACACTGAGACAATGCAGCTCTAAATTTTAACTTAAATCATCACAAGCCTGTAAAGCTGATTTTTATGACAGTGTGTGTGGCCAAGCTACAGGCTCTGGCAAAACTGATGTCCTGCTATTTGCACGATACGGATTCACAACCCAAATCTCTTGCTGTAAGATAAGGAAAGCAATTCTCCAGATCACTTACCTTTATTTGCTGCAGGAGAGAACAGCTTCTCAGAGCCTACAGAAGCCTGAAAAAGGAAGAGAAAGAGAGGGTGAATATTCCTGAAGGAGAAATTAGTAAGGCTTGCTCACAAAAACACAGCTCATAAAACAAGTGGGTTATCTGGAGACCTGCAGTTGCGCATTGCACCTGGAGGGTGCAATGTTGTGCCATTAAAGAACGAGCATGCATCCTGAGGAGATGAAAGCCAAGCAAGAGGACTGTCCTGATCTCACCCAACTACATCCTCCTGTCTCGTTTATTTAGGCAGCCATGCAATGCACAGCTATTTTATCCATGATTCCTCATATAAAAACAAAACCAGTGAAACTGCTATCAAGCTGAAGGAAAAAAAAAACAAACCAAAACACATTTCAAAGGCTCTCTCACTGAAAATAAGCTCAATTCTTGCTGAACATGCAAAATGTAATTTGTGTATTGGAAACACAAGTTGCAACTGAACACATCTGTATGAAGGAGGGTGTTGTTCAATATTATGCCAAATGATAGGTACATGCTGCTATGCACTTAGTTGAGTATGAAATAAAACGACTTCCTCTTGGAAGAAGCCCGTATCCTTGCAGACTGGGTTGCACTATGCTGTCTGAACTCCACAGCAGTGTATTTGTGCTCCTCACAGCTCTGGGAAACAGTTAAAGAAATCCAATTAACCTAAACCTTGTAAACAGCTTCATGATAATCAGGGTCACTGGGTTACAGACAAGATGATAACGACAGACAGGGAAAAAACGTCCATTCATCGTAAATAAAGCTTTTATGAGTTAATTTGATGGCTTCCTTTCCTCCCCCCACTGATATCAAACAGTCAACCGATTTCAGCATAAGCTTTTCCTCCTCGCTATCTGATAAAATAGCAAGCAGCCTCTCCAGAATCAAAGCTGGTCTGGGAGCAGGAGCACGGTCAACATTACTACCATCTACAAGAAAGTATCATCAACATGTTGGCACTGACTGCTGCATGAAGAAAATGGGTGAAGTACAAAGCTGACGAGCAAAAGATACTGAAAGTGAAAAAAAGCCTTTTTCCCCTGGCTCTGCTTTAAAAACAATTAATTAATTCAACACATGGCTGAACTAAGTTGATTTTATTTTTGATTTTATTGATTTTATTCTAAGGTGCCTTGGGAGATTTGCATGATAAAGAGCACTACAAATTGTATTACATTGCTATATATTTTAAATGACGACTCAGAAGGAAAAAAACAAATAGTAAAATGCAAGAAGTTCTGCATGAGATATAGTAAGAAGCAAGAGTGATCCATTAATGTTACTTCTAAGAGAAGTGGCACTGCAAGCACTGAATGTCTTACTTAATGCAAATGTATAGAAAAGAGAGGGAAAACAACATGAAAAATAGGTTGAGGCTGAGACACATAAGAAAAAAATTCTGAATTATGTCCACGACAAAGCTGCACGTGTAGCTGTGGCATGTATGATCATTACACAGCTCAGCAAAAAGATCCTAAAATCTTAGGGAAAATCAGTTACCTGCACGATCCCTTCACTGCATGGATTAAAAAGAGGAAGAACCAGGATTAAACAACGTTTTGCCTAGGCTGGTTTGTAAAGAAAGTGTAACAGCGTCACACAGCAGCAACAACAGTGGTGCATAAAACGTTTGACAGCCAACTCTGAATTTACAACCCATTGTTAGGAGATTTTTCACTTATAATCATCATCAAGTCACCATGGACGCAGAACACATCTGCAGGCTCTGGGAACTCACCCATGCTAACAAGCTCACACAAAGCCAGGGCCTACTCTCAAAGCACTCCACAAGCACTCGGACACGTGGCAGGTGGATAAATAAGATTCCCCCATTTTACAGGCAATGAAACTTCAGCGTGGCTTGCACTAAAGCCCCTGCAGTAGATCAGCTGCTGAGGCACAAATCCTAAGGGCCGCGTCCGGATGCTGGGGTATGCAGCCCTCCAGAGGAGCCTGCCCGGGAGAGCCCTTCCTGGGGAGCCAGCAGGACCTGCTCTGCCCGTGGCAGCTCCCCGGGCTGGGAGAAACTTTGTGCTTCCCCTGGTCAGGAGAGTCTGGTCTCACGGTCACCACTTTGTGGCAGCCACCAGCCCACTCCCTTCTGTGCACCTCGGTACCATGGGTTCAGTGCAGACTGGGAGTGCTCAGTGGGAGCTAAAGACCTCAGGGCTACAGGCCCAGACTATATAAAAACAATGTTTGAGGAAGTCAAGCCAGAAAATTCACTTTAAAGACAAAGTAAAACACCCGGATTATTGCTCAGTCTTCCGCTATCAGCATGTGCCACCGCCTTCCACAATCAGAGTCAACATTTACAGAGCAGCGTTTTCAACATCGCAGCTTCGGTTCACAGACACAAACCTTCACACCTAGAGTTTACAGTAACTTTTGCTCTCACTTCTGGTGATTTCTAGCTCCAGATCTGAGCAGTTTTTGGCATGAGCACCATTCTGAAACAGTGAATGCCTGTGCTATCAGATATTCTGTGAGCTGCTGTAAAGGCAGGAGGGAAGCTGGGGGAGGAAGAGCCTGAATACATCATTCAGCCCTATCAGTCACCCTTTAAAGAAAGCGTACAATAAAACCTATGTGTCTGAGGGAGCCCACTAATGAGTGACAAAATCCAGCAAACCAACACATCTGCCAAAACAAGTCCCCTCCCAAATACTGCTGTTCCAAGCAAATCATTTGCATATGTTTAAGAAGGGATTTAAAAATAATACTAATAAAGTGGAATTCTTCCCTTTTGAACAAAACCAGGCATTTGGAGTCTTTTATGCAGAGTTCAAGCCATCACAGGAAATCACATGTTCTTTGATTGCAAAATGAAACTAAAAATTTCCTTTTTCCCCCCCCTCCTTCTGTCTCCTGCCTGTCTCTGTCTGAAGGACCATGTCACGAACCCCTCAGGTTCCTTTTTGTTGCTGCATAAAGCAGCGAGACCTGCCCAGCCTGAAGCTCACAGACAGAAGACACCTTCCTTGTTCACTGGTTGCTCATCTCCCTTGCTCTGGAGCACAGCCCACAGCCACAGAACCCACCACAGGCTCATAAAAATGCTGCTTGCATAGTCCCGCCCTCGTCCCCAGTAACAACCGTGGCACTTGAAGCGGATCTGATATCTGTCCCCAGAGCAGCAGCTTCTGAGGTAACCTCATGTTGCTGAAACCTCTAAGAGCCAGCACCCTTTTCGATGACACCGAGCCTTCCAGGTCCCCTTTGTGGCTTATTCAATGAAGTTACCAATCCTTTGCCACCTTCTGATTTTCTTTCTTTTCTACTCTAGACCTAAAGGGAAAAATGCCTCCACCCAGCTCTGTGACAGCTTGAAACCAGGCTGAATACACTGCAGAGGAAAATAACATTTCTGCCCTTTTCTGCTTTGTGGAGAGCAAGCAGAGGAGTGGTGCTGCAGTCCCTCCCCCCTCCTCCCCTTGAACCCAGCACATATAAACACTGATTCAATTTTCAGCACTAAAAGCTCAGCAAAGGCAGCTTTCTCCTCAAATGTGAGGTGGTAACCACAAAGGATGTAGCACACCCTCTCCTCTGAAGGTGAGCAGTGAGGCATAATGAAGGCCATGCCTCATCCATCCTGGCTCCCACTAACCCAGGGCAGCTGAAAGGTGCAAGAGCTCTTGCAGATTAATAATTTAATGATTATATATAACAGAACAACATCATCTGACAAAGACAGCACTATAAACTATGTCAGGCCTCACAGTAATTACTTCTTTTTTCCCCCTTTATCTGTAGCCTGTAAATGGCTAACAGGGAATAGAACTGTTCCTTATCACCAACAACAGAGGATCTGTGGACTTTCATGCTGCCTTCTGGAGCACCGAATGCCAGATTCAAACCCGATACTCCAGGAGCCTGATACCAAGACACTGGGAAACTGCTAATAAGGCTGCAGTTCTGGTTCACAAGGAACAAGCAGAGTAGTGTTAGGGATCTGGTATGTGTGTCATACAGGGCAAAAGCCAAGCATTCCCTCCAAATGAGTCCAGCACAGTAGGCAGAAGAAGGAGACAGTAAAATACATTTAAATTTTAGATCTGGATGGCTGCATATCTACTAGACAGCCAAGAGCCAGTCTCAAGAGAGACTGTTTGCACAATTACTGAACTTAGCAAGCACTAAAAAGCTCCCAAGAAAACCCTTCTCTGGGAGATTTCCAAACTAGAAGTGCTGGATACGCTCAGAGAAAGTTTTAGCATAAAGCACAGACACTACCTGAAAATTTTGGATCAATTTTCATTCTTTCCTTTGATCTGTATTCCCTTTTACCAACCACTCCAATGCCACTTGATTGCTTGTCCAGCAGAGAATTTCAGCACGTCAGTACTGCTTTACTACTTTGCAGTTCACTCCGCAAGTCATTCATACCAGACCCCTCATCCAGTAATATGAGAACAATAACTAAAACAGGAAGGTATTGTTTGGGTTGTGATTCTTCTGTAGGAAATGGAAATTGATACATATGGAAAGGTGCAAGAGAAGCCTAGAAATAGCACACATGCACACAAAAACCTGAAGTAAAAATCCCCCTTAAGACCAACAAAGTATTCTACACATTTCAGGATACAGAAGCAGCCCACAGGTAACACTGCCTCCATTGTGAGGGGATGTTTCAAGGTAGCCTACAGTCTTTCCAAAACCTGCATTATTTCTGGAGAGAAACCATAGCTCAGTTAGGAAGACAAAAGAAAGTTAGACTGCAATTCAGTCAATTTTGTGAACCTTCTAGGGATATCCAGCTTTGTGGTACACAGCTGGCTGGGACACGGCACAGCCCAGCTGTGTGAGGGATTAAGCAAGAGGGAACAGGACTTTTACAAATCCACACTGTGATTATCTTCCCACAGAATTTATAGACTGGGCTTTCAAGAGGGCTCAGCACTCAGCAGCTGCCTTTGGGGCATCAGCCTGACTGGAGCTACCGGGTGTGGAACATTTCCAAAAACCCATTTAGAAACCTGAATGGTGACCAGGTTGTTCTGAAAAATCTGGTTACAGCTGATAGTTGGGATCATTTAAGAAATTCTGTCTGTTGACCTCCAGTGCAAATAAGGACTAATAATAAATAATATTCCCTAAGCAAGAATGAATCTCCACCTTTCTAGCAACAATTCCAAAAATACAGTTGTACCTTCAGTTACACATAACACATCACAGTGAAACACACAGCACAGACACACCAAACAAGCAACTACTTATTGAAATGGCAATGCCTTTAATGCCACGGATACTTCTAGTTCAATTATGATTCAAGGCCATCTCTGAGAGGCAGTGATGGGTCTTCTGTATCTTTCTGTATCTTATGAGTTTACTCTATAGAATGCTCACTAGAAATAAAGTGTTTAACTATACTTCCATCCAGCAACACACTTGTTTAGGTTCCCACCTCACATTCATTTAGCACACACGTACTCAGCACTGCTCTGCTCCTGGAAGGGACTGTCACCATGCACTCGCCTCTTTGCCACTTTGTCTTCCAAGAATGCTCATTTCTCTCAGCAGTTTATATAACCATGACTGTTTTTTGCAAGAACCCCTTTGAGAAGCTAGCACAAGCCTGGGAACACAGATTAAATTAGGCCATGGAGAGCACAGAAGCAGAGATCACTGCTCCTAATTCACCACGGAATTATGCTGACTTTACACAATGGCAAATGGAAGGGAAGGGAAAGTGGAGGAGGACTGCAAGGCACCAAAGGAAATGCTGTATGGAGTGTGACTCAGTGCAGAGCAGTGAGGAACCAGCCTCATTGCTCCTCCACAAGTTCAACATCTTGTTTTGGTCCTCTTTGGGCAAGACAGTGATAAGCTTAAATTAACAATGTTTTGAACCCTGAGCATGTTCCTCACCATTTTACAACCATTGTGGGACTGAACAAATCAGTTTAAATCGAGCAGCAGCAGTAATTCTTAAACATATGCTGTGTGGTGTGCTGCTTATTGCACAGATGTGCCTCTTCCCGTGACAAAGGGTGACTGAATCCTCTGACACAGAGGGACATCTGACCTACAGCATGTCTGCCATCAGAGCCTCGGGGCACAAGCCTGCTAACTCCTCTTCCCTCTCTCCTCAAACCATCCCCCTTGCCCCTGGGGAATGGCTGCAGCCAGAGTTCTCCCCTTCCCATCCCCTCCATTAGCAATGCTTTATGATTCATCTTCCTCTGAGCAGTTGCTGTCTCCCAAAGGAAAAGATCAAACTCCCTCTCCTTCCCAGCTCAGCTCCAATAAATAAATAAATACATGTACTGAAAAAAAATTTAGTGAAGGAGGAGAAGGGAGGAAGCTGGGGAGTTCCTGGACCTCACCTCGTCAGACAGCTGCAAAAGGTTCCTCAGCTGTTTCCAGAGACACCAACGAGAGAAGAAAATTTCCAGCTGTCCCTCACTAAAACCAGCCAAAATACTTGCTTAATGTTGGTGTGCCTGTGTGTCCTAATTTAAATTAGGGTGCACTTGGTACTTATCTCAGGATCTTCCTCCTTCAAACCTCAGCTTCCCAGCCACTACCAAATCTACCTTCTCTTTACACTCCTGCTGTTTTCCACTCTAGTCAGCACTGATTTCCCCATAACACATGTTCATATGCTCCTTGGTGTTCTGGTCTATGAATACCATCCAGAGGACAGTCCTCTCCCTGTGCCACTGGATGAGGCTGCAGCTCTCAGTGTAAGCTGGAGGCAGTGATGTGACTGTGTTTAAGGCAACTGATACACACCACAGACAGGGAAACAGTTCCCCATGAACCAGTGAGAAAAGGGTTTTGTGTGGTCTAGTTTAAAACATCACAAACACCAGAGCCCTCATGCCTTTGTCAGAGAGCTGACACCCTCCCAAAACAGACTGTTCAGCCTAAACTTCCACATTCAAAATTTTTTCATCACCCAGACACTCACTTAGGCAAGCACAGATTTGATTACTGATTTATCTTTTGCTACAAATGTAAGGGAAAACCTACCTTCAGGTAGGAAAGGTTGGGAACTCTGTGTAACACACTGCTATAGCAGTTTGTATTATTGTCGTTACAGCTTGATCCTATCTAGTCAGCCCATCTATTTGGCAGGGATATGGCTTTTTATTTGCACTAAATCAAAGGGAACGGCGAGTGCTCTTTGCAGAACTATCTAAAACTTCTTATAATTCAAAGGCTGCACTGTAGGAAGAGTGATGGGGAGAGCAGGGACTGTGCTGCGAATGACAGGTGGCAGACTGTTGTTTGGTACCTACCAAATTACTCTGCTGCTCCCAGGGCTGCCTTGGCATTTCATTATCCCAACTCTCTCCTGGAAGGATGTGGACATAAATTCACACCTCATGTCCTGGTTTCCGTCAAACTGAGTAAGAGTGCAAATGCTGGCACCAACTGGGAATGCCAAGCAGGGCTTGGCATGCTAGAACAAACTCTCAGCTGTGGTCTTTGCCAGCTACCTGCATTTATCATTGTAATGGCCTGCCAGACAGGACTTGGCAAGCGATGGAGGAGGGCGGGAGGAGGAGGGCCAGGCTCTGCACTGCCAAGCAATTCATTCCTGTAGCTCCTGCCATCACTGTACCAGCAGGGCAACCTTCATTTTATTTTATCTTTTAACCAATTATGTGTCACCCAAATCCCACCTGCAGCTTTCTCCAACACAAATGGCTATAAATCACAGTTCAGAGACCAAGAGGGTTTTGCAAGACATTTGATTTCATAAAAAGGTCACTGTCTGTCTGAGGATCGTTGCAGTTCAAAAATGAACTGAATAACAACCTGCATTGGCAGACAGGGAAGGAACCGCTTCCATCGTCTGTTGCATGTTGTCAGATAATATTAGAACAATTAGGGAGGCCAACAATGGCAGGATCATTAGGATTCAGCTGAACCAAAGTGCTGATAAAAATTCAGTGAAATATCTCCTCCTTTCAATTTTCGAAGAAAACATAATCAAATCAATAAAAAACGGAAAATTGCATGAGCGCACCAGAAACATTCAACATAACCTCCTTGAGCAGACAAACAGAATACGTGCCTGCCATCACTGCAGCCTGCTCCAATCTGCCTGGGTATTCCAGAACTTAACCCCTAGCTTTACTATTTCTCAGAGCACTACTCTGTGGTCTCGGACCACTCAGCATGGTCTGCTCTCTAGGGAAAATTCCGTATTCTTGTTTTTAATCCATATGCTGGGTACATAGTGGACTCTGTATAGAATTTTATGTAAACCATATCACAGAGGAAACATTTAAGGGTGCTCAAAACTCATTTGACACTGATGCTTTTCTGGACACCCTTAGTGTTTATCTCTTTCATGCAGGTGACATGTCACACCAGACAGCCCTGACAAACCAGCATCAAATTCTTTGAAAAGCATGAAGTTAACTGCAGTGAGTACATAAAGCACAGAGAAGATGGCATTGTCCTCCTAGCCCAGACCATGGCATGTGACACACGGACATCCCTCTGACAGAATTTCCCTGTTGTGGATACAGTCCTGACTGGCCCCTTCCTGGGCCTGGGGGGTCAGGGAACTTATCAGGAAGGTGGCTCTTGTCTGCTGCCATTGAAACTTGCTGTCTTACCCACAGCAACCGCAAAGGAGTGCCTCTGCAGAAGGCTCTTTTGTTGTTGTTGTTTCTAATTCACTGCTCCAAAATATTTCTTGGCTGCATCCCAGGGCTGAAGCCTTATCTGCCCATCCCCCCGGCAGACACACAGCAGCTGCAGAGGCTTATCACAGTTGCCTGTCCACTGAGTTTACAAATTAACACCCTATCGAGGCTGCACGAGGGCTGATTAATCAGAGAGAGGCAGACTGAGGGCCTTTATCACCGTAAGCGGCTGCTGGGAGAGAAGTCACAAATCTCTCAGGAGGCCAGAGATGCCTTACAAATGAAAGAGCAGGAGGCCAGAGAGGAGGAGGGCCCGGTGGTAGGGGAAGCAGATATTTTAGAGATAGTGGTGGTGGAGGTAATGGAGCAGTGGGAGGAGGGAGCTGCAGGCAAACGCCAGTACATTATGACAGCAAAAAAANACAGCCTATACCTCATGATTCTAGCTTTCCCTCCCCGGGCTATAATTTAGCCTATTGCTCCTTTGCTCCAGAGGACAATAAACATTTATTATGTTAAACACATAACTGTGCTGCACAAAAGCACCGTTCTTTCCCAGGTCCACTCCTTGCACAGCTGTGCAGCCCAGGAGGATGGGGCTGCTGAAGTGGGCTCCCCTTTCATGCAGATTACTCGTTTTGGACACAAAGCACATCCCTGGCTTCACCCAGAGCTGCAGCGTGCTGGATGTGTTCATACTGAATGAAGGCAAATCCCACGAGACTCGGAGCTCTTGGATGGGGCCACTGGCCCACCAGCACCTGACAAGCAGCGTTAGGATGTGCCCGGGTACGGGAGCATTGGCAGGAGGGAGCAGCTCCTGCAGAGATCGTGTGATTCAGGCAGGCTTCACCACCTAAGAACTATCTCCTCTCCTTAATTCAGCAGCCTTGTTAAGAGGTTTACTGGGAAATTTTCATTCCCACCAGAATTATGTGTAGGAGAGATTCTTTCTACAAGATGAATATTACAGTCGTGTGAGCAGTGCTGGCCCTGCCCCCTCCGAGCACCTCAGCTGCAGTAAGAGCACAGAGATTTAGGAGATTTGCCTCTGCTAGTGGACTGTGGTTCAGGGATTGCTCTCCTCTGCTTCAGTGCTAGTACCTGCTGCAGCCCGCCAGCTTTGTGCTTGTGGCAGGAAAATGCGAAATAATTACAAAAACCAAGGACTCAAACTAAAAAGACTTAAAACCTAATACAACTTTAAAGGAAGCCAATTTCGACATCTGTCTACATTTGTCAACATTCATTTCTAAATTTAAGTTTCCAAGTTTAATCCTTGAGACTAAGACACACAGCTGGATTTTTCCTTTGAAGTGTAATGTGTATGGAAGCTGAGATTCCCATGCAGCAACATGACTCCAGAAGGTAAATTTTAATAAAAATATTACCAACATGAAGACATTCATAAGCAAACACGGCAACCACCTCCTGTCCAGTGCTTTCTATTAACACATCAGTAAAGAATTCAACAAATAACCTCTGGATAAAAGTGTCATTCACTGCAGTTTTAGCACCAACAGTGCCGGGTGTGTGCATGATCTTGGGGAATGGCCATTCCCATTTTGCCCATGGAAATCGCAGAAATAGAGGGCTGCCACCACCTAACTCAACATCTTCAGACTAGCTCTTTTTAGACAGCACCGGAAAGCAAAATCAAACAAAAATGAATGATCATCTGCCTTCTCCTCCTCTCTTGATCCAACGAGGAAACTATTTCCCGAACCACCTGGATTATTGGTCTACGAACCCCTGCAGATGCCCAGTTTTAACACTATCCATTAGGTTAATTAGAACTGGGCAAGTAGATGCTGAGTATGAGTCCAGGAAAGGAACGACAGCTTTTTTATTTGAGAACTCCCTGCCAGGCTCTGTGAAGCAGACAGCTGCCCAAGGTCTTCTCATAGCTCTCCTCTGCCAGCAGACACCAGATTAATTTGAGCTGGACTGGACCCCCACTCATTATGTTCAGCAGACCCTGGGTAATCAGATGGAGAAGCTACAGGATGACAACACCTCCTGTCACCCCCACCACGTAACAGCAACTCTACACATGAAGGAAACATCAAATATTCATTAGGTAAACAATACGAATGCGGTAATCCCAAAACCTGGTGAAATTCTAGAAGCTGTCTCTCTGGAGTTTATTAGATTGCCTCTTTTAACTTCATTATCAAGTCTGCCCATCAACCCTTCTCCCTCTGTCTCAGGTCTCATGTTTCTACATTTTAGGGGAAAAAAAAGTCTCCGCTGGACTGCCTCTTCCCCACAGCTCTGTTCCCACTGGTGGACACCCTCACCCACCACAGAAGGCACACCACAGCAGGCAGGTATTTAAAGACCCAACAGAAGGGATTAGGAACACCTTAAAAAAGGATAGCATATAAATTTCCCTACAAATGGAGGCTGCAGAGGAAAAATTATGGAAGGAAGCCTATGGTTCACACCTGCAAAGCATCTGGTTTCCTATCCCTCACTCATTCAAGGGCAGTGAAGTGCAATCACCTACTTTCTACAGGAAAGGGTCACCAAGCTTTTCTCCTGTGCTGTATTACACAGTAAGTCAAGAAAGAAGCTCTCACTGTTGTACCTTGATTAAATGTGGCATTAACTGACCTCATCTTCTGTATAAGAAGGTGGTGAATGGGGCAGTCCCCCATTTGAAACCAACATATGATCTGTCTTCTCCAATTAGATATGCTTTGCAACAAGTGTGGTGGATCCATTTATTTCCATACTGCAATAATGCAGATAAATCCAACTCTGGCTCCAGTCCCACTGCTTTCAAAGCTGGGGCTCTGCATTTCCAATTGCTGCCCCTTTTTTTTTCCCCTTTTCCCCCCGCCCTTGCTGCTGCAAAATGTCACCAATTTACTTTAGCCTGGGGGCCCATTTCGAGTTTTACCACCAATATATGAGAAATGCATTTTTCAAGCTGTTACCACTTAACTGTACTGATATCAGCCACTCAGGGGACACAATATTGTTTACACATCCTGCTCTATGGAATAAGCACGGATGCCAAAACTCTGCCTGGGTTGTGAAGGAGACGTTTACTCTCTGTTTTATGAGATTTCCTCGATTTGTGGCTGCCTCAATGGTCGTAAAAACAGCTGTAAATCAAAAGAGCACCACAAAATTGCAGTAACAACTGTCGAACTCGGCTCTAAAAAGCATAACTCCCAGCACCAGAAGGTGGATGGCTTTTCTCTGATTTAATACCAGGTGTGGGGGAGCCCTATGGAGTCTATGTGCAGCACTGTGTCTGCCACGAGCTCAGCCAAACCCCTCTATGTTGGCTGCTCCCCTGTCGCTCACCCCTACTCTGCCCCACGTGGTTCCTTCCGGCCCCTTTCCTCCTCTTCTCTGGAAAACAGAAGTCTTTTTCAAATGCCTGGAGAACACTTACACAAATAACTGCTGAATGCACAGCCCTGTTTAAAGCATTAGAAGAGACAGAAAGCGAGCGCAGTGCTGAACACGGCTGTGCTCTGAATCGGGGCCGCTCTGCAGGACGGCGATGGCTTTAGCAGATGACCTCAGCCTGTCACCTTGCTGCTGGCCTGCCCGCGAGAGCCCGAATTCCTGCAGACTCTCAGCCCAGCTTTTAGGGAGTGGAGCGAAGGAGGAGAGGGCTGGTGAGACATGAGTTATTAACAACCATCTTCTGGGAGCTGATTCGAGCTAAAATGGTTCCAGAACAGGCAGCTCCATTTGAGCCTCCAGTGAGGGACTGGCCAAGCAGCAGATGCATGAATTCAAAAGTTTCTGTTACTCTGTGCCACTGGCTATAGTCCAAACCAAAGAGAGAATTTCACCCGTGGGTAAAACGGCCTTCCTGGATTTTTCCATGCCCCATTCCAGTTGCTTTCACAAACAATCTTCTCATCCTTGTCTCCAAAAATCCTAAAAGACTCTCAGTTCCTGCATCTCACCCCCGCCCCACAATCTAAGACTAACTTGGCCAGCAACAAACTCCCTTCAGCACCTCCCAGCTCTGAGAAACCAGCTGTGGCACCAACAGTCACACTATAAACCCTGGGCCAACAGAGCTACCCAGGCTCTTTGTGCCCTCCGTCCAAAGCACAAAAAGCTTTCCTGGCCTCACCAGGCCTTCCTTCTTTTTCTCAAACTTCCTCTTAAATCAAACTTCTTTCAAATCCAACTTTCTCCATTACAGAAAGAGATCTGTATGTGAATACGCCAAAGCATGTGAAGAAATGATGAGAGAAAGTTCATAGGAAGTAAGTTTAGCCGGGGCTCATCTCAGTTTTTCTATCATCTGCAGCAGACTAAAATACACTTGAGTTCCAGTTTGTTACTGTAGCTCTGTCTGGCCGTGTGTTTTTCCAGATGCACATCCTAATTATGCTCTTCAAGCAAATGCCCCATGGAGCAGGGTAGTAGAAGAGAAAAACTCTTTACAGTTACCACCATGCTGTGATCCATTCTGGACAGGAACTCCCCCCTGCATTGAGAGGACAATTTAATTTCCATGGACCACTTGATGCGAAGGGAAAAGGATCTGTATTCTTTTGTCTGAATCCCACAAAGTGTCAGCCCTTCTTTCCCCATTCTTCTAGTAGACGTGTACATTCACATTCTTGAGAAAATCCCCAATAGACGGGAACAGTCTTTCACTTCCAATACATTATGCCTCCCTGCTATAATCTTTTCCTTCTTGTACAATGCCTCTTGACTTTCCTTTGACTCTTTTCTTTGCAATTTTTCCTTTATGGATACAATCAGAGAGACAAAACAAAAAAATCCACCAAACCTAAATGGACAAAAAATGTCATTCAGAGCCTTTGCCAATGATGTTACTGGCAATTCCAGTTGAGAAACCATCTGTACAGACATGAACTGATCTGACATAGGGAACAGCTAGTTTTTCTATTTCAAAAAGCTCTGTGTTCTCAATGTTCTGGGTACAGGAACTCTACAGGCCAGCTGAAGCTATTAGGGTGAATATTTGATCAGCTACACCCAAGCAGCTCTTCCAAATTTATTTCTTTTGTACTACAGTGAGTATTTGGGTGGGGTTGCAAAAACTATTAAAGCAGTCAAATGCATACCATGCCAACCGCTGACCACAAAAACAGGCCATTTCCTCACGCACAAACTATAAGAAACTTCCCCAGTAATTGGCTTATATCAGTAACCAGCTATTTCCAACAAAAACATGGTTCTGCTCCATTTGGAGTCTGTTGGTTCTCAAGAAGGATGGAAGGCTGTAAGTGTAGATGCATGACTTGTACTGGGAAGGTGGTGTGGCAGGACATGCCATCTAACAGCAGTTCCTTTGATGAGGCATAATTGCAGGGCAATTACTAGGTTAATTTTCCATATATACCAGTACAATTTCACCCATAAAGTCTCATTTGCCTGTGGCGAGCGATAGATGCCTGTTTTGTGTTCTAAGACTCTCTACTGTGTTTGCTCATGGACCTGTGAATATGCAGAGCACCACTGATCTGGCTTTGCCCTTCTCCCTTCCTGGTGATGTCTGAGGGGGAAAAGTTTTTCCAGTCACTGACTAATGCTTGCTACACTCAGCCACCAGCTGGAGAGTTTCCAGCACACTCACAGGCATGGCTTGCCTTGTTGTTGCCACAGGCACGGCCATGACTCTGGGCAGGAAAGCTGTCCAGTTGGAGGAGGAACATCACTGCTGTGTGTTCAACCACCAGCTTTGCACGGGAGATGCTTTTGGAAGGAACAGGAGAGCAAGCTGTACTCGACCTTTCTTTGGCTGACCATCTGCTCGTTGGCCAAGGCATCAACAGCTCTGTTCAGCTGTCAGGTCATTCACCCTCCCAGACAACTGCACCTCCAGGAGCCGAGAGCTGGGCTCCGGTGCCTCGGTCCTGGCTCATCTCCCTTTGGACTCTTTGTGGCAGGAGAGGCCGAAGCCACTGCCCTTTCCCTGCCTCTCTTCCAAAGTCCCTCACCAGCTAACAGCTCATTTCACTGGAGTTTATTTCTGAACTGGAGGCACAAACGGAGCATTGTAAGAAACCTTTGTGATTTTAGCCCAGACATGACTGTGCCTGCTTAGTAAGGAGATGAAAAGCTTACAGTGAAGAAAGAGGCAGAATAATCCTGCATGTTAATACACAGTGACTAACACTTTCCTGGTGACAATCTCCTTGTAGTCTCTGCAGAGGGATGTGTGTAATGATCCTCTAGAGACACTATCTTGAAAATGCACAAAAGGCTCTGATCAGACCTCAGCATCTCCCGATTAGCTTAGTGAGAGCAGTGGAAGGGACATCAATTTTCTAGAAAGTGCATTCACAAAAGCACTTGATCAAATGCTTAGCTTCATGTATGCGCTTAATCTCACTATAGCTGAAGCACTTTCCTAAACCAATGCCTTGTTTATTCCTTCTGTGAAAAATAAAATGGTGGAAAGACCTCCAGAAACAAAAACGTAGACCTGAACAGTCAACAGTTTAGGAAAATTCTGAATTTCCGTGTCTTTCACCTTATCTGTAAAATAATTTGGAAGTGCCGACTCTGGCAAATTGGAGGAGGAAATAAATAGAAAATAAAGAAAAATAGCCAGAATGGATGAGGGTATGTTATTATAAACATAGTTTAGCTTAGTGCAAAGCAAATGTACTATTTGTTGTTGAGTATAACCTTCCTGGGATTTTTTTGTTTTTTTTTTTTTTTCCTTTGCTAAAACAATACCAGACACACCTCGACAAATCTGGCATGCTGCAGCCAATCCATCAGCTTCTCTACATCGAGCAGACTGCAGAAAATGGAACTTCGCTTTCCCATTTGCCTCCCGGTCTCACTGCTGCTGCTCCCCACGAACACAGTTGCAAGCCCTTCCCCTGTGCCCTGGCTGCTGTGGGCTCCTGGGCTCGGAGCAGATGGCTGATGGAGCTGGGACTGCTGCTCCCTATGCACTTCAGCGCTTCCAATCAGACCTTGGTGTCTCCTGCCTAGCTCTGCAAGAACACAAAGCAAAAGGTGCAGCAGTTCTACGCCCAATGAGCCAAAGCCACTTTTTAAGCTCATTTAAAATATTTATTTGACTAGGTATTTCTCAAAATAGGCACAAGCTAAATGAGAACAGCAAAAAATAATCTAAGGCACCTAAATGCTTTGGATTTTTAATTCTACCCCCAAACACATCTGTTGCAACTTTATAATTTTGGACAACACAACTCTGTGCAAGACCATAAGCACAATTCTACCAGACTAAGCTCCTCTCTAGCACAACCAAGGAAATGTTTGGTTTTCTACATCCAGCCCAAAGCTTTCAGGTCCCAAGACTTACTGCTGTACGCAAGTAATGCAAAGAAGTCAATCCCTATGCCTCTACCTTAATCTCCAGACACATAATTCCAGAGCCCCAAGTCCTCCTCCAGCAACAGAGAGCAGACTGAAGCACGTTCTGACCTGGGTACTCACAAAGAACCACTGTGGGTTTTATTGTCTTTATTATGAACACTTCAGGGCAATGACCACCTTTAATTTGTGCCTTCCATAACATCAAACATAATACTAAAACCTCAGAAATAGTTGTGCTCGTGCATGATATCCTGAAGGCTTTTTTTCTCTAAACCACTTCCAGCATGTACAGACAAAAGAAATAATGTCATCCTGCCTCCAACACTCCCAGCCATCAGAGGCAACATTAACCACAACTTTGCTTCTGTTCTACATGAGCGTTTCAGTGCATTACAAATAAGCACCTTATTCAAAGCTCTCTCCCCAATTTATTTCATTCCAAAAAAGGAGACAGATGGTAGAAGACAGAGGGTTTTACAGTATGAGGGGTTGGATTTTTTTTCCCCTCTTCATTTGTTCCCTGTGCTGTTTCTTATCCTTGGGGACCTGGAGTTTCTTTTGATAGCACTGTGCTGCCTAATAAACACGCATACAAGCACAGTCACAAGTATACATCTATCATCAAAGAGCCCTTCTTGTCTCCACTCCCCACAAAGTTGATTAATGATTACGTGTTTAACACATACATTATACATGGGAGGGGGCGACGAAGAGGGTAAATCCAAGCCCCTGTATACATTTACATATATTTACATACTCACATATAAAAAGCAGAGGAAAGCAAAAGAGGGCTATTCCCATTGGGACAAAAATCCATTTTGGTAAACACACCACCTAGCTCCCATTTTTAAAAATACAAAGGCAAAGGAAAGGCTCTACCTGGTCTAAGGAAGAAACTGAAGCCTCAGCAAGCATCCTTGTTTGGTTCCTGCAGTTCAATTCCGACATGGAACTGATAACTGTGTTACCAGCAGTTGCATTACTTATGGTTTGTAAATGGTATCTAACAACTGCAGCCCAATTTGAGAGAAAGGAAAGGGGGTTAAGTTTTAAGGGTGCTCCTGGTTTGTATTATCAATTCATACAGCTAAAATACCAGTTCACCTAGCAGTAGATCAGGTAATTAATTCAATTAAATGGCACCTTTATGTACAAAGAAAAAAAGGTCTGTTCTGTCAGATCAGTCAGTACCTAGATTAGTACTGAGGTACTGGGAGCATTTAATGGGCTCAACATGGGGTGACTACAGATCAACCCCCAAGCCAGGCCTGGCCCTTAAACACAGATGAGGAAGAGATGTGAAAGGGTACAACATGGCAAAATTCCTTCTCCATCCTTCCAGGCCAAGCCAACTCCTGGACCTGGATAGCTGCCCATGTAAAATAAAGCTGCCTGAAGGCTGCTTTAATCATGCTGACTGCCAGTGGTCTCAAGCAATTGTTCCAGCAGCTGGGGGAGCAGTGCCATGGTAAAGGACTCCCCTGACAAAGTCCCTTCTGGCAGCTGGGACAAAGCTGGCACTGAAACCTCTATTGTGGCTCTCTGCTCTCCAGAGTGTCCCTGTGCAGAGTTAATCTTCCAGCCACCCGCTCTGCTGGTTTTCAGACATCTTTGCAAGGCTCAGATTTAACATGGGGCTCTTGTGGCACACCAGTGGCATTAACCTCTGCTGAACTGATCCATCCCAGCTTTCTTCTCACCCAGCTCCACCAGTTGCAGCCACAGCACAAGTGCTGGTAAAGACAAGGTGAGAGCAGTGGCCACTGACAATGTTCTTAAAACATATTTGCCTAGTATCAATCCTAAAGAGTGGGAGGGATAAACTGAGGGATCAACTGATGAAATGTTAGGAAAGAAAACCTTCCATACACAGGGCTGGTTACAGTCCTAAGGCTGTGGCAGCTGGCCAGAGAGAAAGCTCAACTACTTACAAGGCACAAATAAGGAACGGTATTTTTTTTTCACTTCTTTTTTTGCCCTGTAATCTTTTGACTCTGCATCATGACCACTGACCTAATGACTACACTTTCTATTACAGTAAGGCTCAGGGCTGGCACTAAAGAAATCACTTTCTTCCACCTGCTCATCCTTACTACAAATAGAAACATTTTCTTTACCTGTACAAGAGTGGATGAGATTTGTCTTGAGTTTTTCAAACAGAAAAATTCACAACTGTTCAGGAAGTCCCAGCTAAGACACTCCATTGAAATTTAGATAATTGCCAGCATTTGTTGTCTCATCTGTATCCCTTCCTTTGCTCCCTGATCTCTCCAAGTCCTTGCAGACCAGGTTCTTTCAATACACTTCAACCCACCACAAACTGAAGTGGATGTAGGCAACAACCACAAACACATCCTAACAAAAATCTGCAGCAGCCACTGTATTCAGCTCTTTTGTGCTGAAATGAAGGAGCCCAGGGTGGAACTGGAGTCATAATCCATGGCAGCACATCCTCCTGGTGTGCAAGGCCACCACGTATCAACACCAGCTATAAAGGGCTTGCATCAGCTCAGCACATGTGTTTTCATAGGCCCATTTTATCACTGTCTCATATAAACCCAAGCATTCTTCTTTTGCATTGCTACTGTAGCATTTTGTGGTGTATATTTCACATCTACCTAGGCTACAGCCAAGAGATCTAGTCTTTATAACACGGAAGCAATTAATAAAAGAAATACAGCTCTATCAAAGCACTCTTTGTTCGCCTCCACTAGTACAAACATACCTGATCTCAGCCAGTGTTCATCTGTTTCCCAAAACCATTTTTACACAATGGAAAGAAAAGCATGGTAAAATATAAAAAATACTAAGCTATCCTTTGCCAGTCTAGAGGGAGTGAGCAATATCTGGCTTGTCTGAGTTCATATCTAGGTATGAACTGAACCAGAGCCAGACTTCTGAGATGACAGGTAAGAATTTAGACACTTTTGATTCTGAGACACGGAAAATGATCACAGTAAAGGTGTCGTGGCTCAAGCGAAACACCATGTTCCTTCTACCCCTCCTTGGCAGATGGAAGTCAGAGTGCTGTGTTCCAAAAGCAGCAGTGGCTCATGCCATGACCATGGGTTATGGTGTCAACCATCAGTTAAGTGACCTATGGCTGAACGTGCTGCCTGCTTCATTATCTTGCCTATGACTGGGGTTTGAAAAGCACTATAATCAAACTCACTTTTATCTTCCCTGCTTCTAGATTTCAAGTTCTTTTACTTCAAATTGACACTTACTCTGGAGACTGTTTAACAATGCATGGCTGAAGCCTCAAGACTCTCTGCTGTCTCCAGAGGCAAACCTCTTGCACAACTCTGGTAGCAGAAAAATGACTCAACTTGCAGACTCTGGGGACTTTGGGGTTGAAGAAATGACAAACCATGCATGAAAACACCGTGATCGCTCTTTGCGCCTTTTAAAGCAGGGAGATACCACAGAACAAAAACTGAAAAGCCAACAAGAGGCTCACTGAAGGGTGTGCAGGACAAGGAAAGTACCACAGCTACTAAACAGGTACCAGCAGTCCTGCACCTGGCCTGAAGATAAGGTTACACCTCCAGCCCAAATGAGATGATATTTTTAAATCAAAGAGATTTTGAACTATCTTAAGGCACAGATGTCATGAAAATACGAGGCATGACTCAAAGATCTCCAAATACTGTTTGAAACAAAGGTTTTGTTTTCTAGAGTAACTTTAGGAAGCTGGTATCTTTGTTGTACCATCTTGCCAAAACATAAAAGCCATATAAAACTGCAGATGGGATAAGGGCCATCTTCATGCTGGTGTTGGGTAGGTAGCCAGAACGATGCCCCACAATAACCACATCTAAGACACGTTTCAAGAGGCAGCGGTGAAAAGCAGGGTACGAGAGCGCAAAGGGGTAATCAAGTTAATGCAGAAAAAAAAATTGGGGTTATCAGATTCAGGGTTTGGGATTATTTCACACTGTACATGGAGAGAGCTCACATTAAACACAAACACAAGGAAGTGATCCTTCAATGGTTTGGGATCTTGCCTTGGAGGGAGCCATGCAGGTGAGCACAAGGTGACCAAGAGAAGCACATTCAATCCTTCCCTGGTGCCTGAGCCAGAGCTTTGGAGGGAATGCCAGCAAATGCACAGGAATAACAGATTGTGCTGCCAGCATGGCTGCACCTCTGCTCTCTTCAGCCATGCGAACCAGAGCCCCAGAGATTGCAGCAGGGACCTTCCCCACCACACAGAGGCAAACTGAACGCACAAAACATGGGCGGGGATAAAAAATAGTGTCTCATGAGACAGGAGGGGCAGAAGTTGCCCTGCTGTTAATGCCTTGGGTGGGCAGTGAATCCAGTGCTGTGCACCAGAATGAAATGAAGCCAAACTAGTAAGAAACAAGGAGCATACAATGGAGCACTGCTGCTGAGATATCCAAGAGACCGAGCAAGGTTTAAAGCTCACAGATTAGGGCACAGTACAACATGACAGAGTCGGCAAGGTACTCCAGTGCAGAAGTGACTCAAACCTTGACATTTTGACTCAAATGTCCAAATTTGAGTCAAATATGAGTTTCTCTACAGCTACAAAAGCAATGAAAAAATTTCACAGCCATGTCTCGAAAAACCCTAATCTGCAGCACAGAGCCCTTTTTTCCCCATCATGTTTGTACAGAACCCAGTGTGGTGAAATCCTGGTCTGCCATTCAGGCTTTCAGGTACAACTAGAATGCAGAGAGTAATAAAAACACCCACCCCTGAAATAACAATCTTGAAAAAAACATTGCCCTTGGTAGCGCAGGTACCCCTGTAATTATCTCTACCATAAACTGAAAATGCTACCATTGCACCAGGAAGTGCTGGAAATATTTAGTGCTACTGTTATCTAACCAGGTTTAGTGTCATTAGCAGTCCAGACATGTGGCAATGAAGAAGCCATTCAATTCTCTATCTCTGCTAGTGGTACACTTCATGGGCTCATGGAAAGCACACATAAACCCGTTATCTCTGACAGGAATGGACACATGTGTGCATGTCCCAGATTTGCAAATTGCATTGCAGCGAATGCAGCCTTCATGTCACTCAACTGCATAGCTTAGAATTTTACATTTTAATTTTTCTGATGTCTGGGGAGATTAAAATGAGAACTGGCAGCCTGTGCAAGGGATACTGCACTTTGAATGCCTTATCTATAGTGATTCAGGCTTCCCGGAGCTCCAGATGAAGCAGGTTTTTCACGATGGAAGAAACCACATTACACTGCTCCCTAGGAAGTGAAACAAAACAATAAAGGACGGTTAATCTCTTCTCTAATTCTGCTCTGTGGGACAACTCCTTCAGCAAGCAGCGCCTGGCTGTATCTACCTGGGAGGGGGTCATTTTACTTCGGCTTCCTCTTCTGCTTCCCTCTGTCCCTGGGAGCGCTCTGTCTCCCTGCTGCATCTTTCAATGGCTTTATCAGAGCTTGCACCAACTCAAGCGTGAGAAGTAGCTCTGGGCCCAGCAGGGAGAGGTGGGGGAGTGTGTCTGTGCGNTTTCAACAATTTCTTTTTAATGCAACTTGCAGAGCAGCATATAATTAGGGGTCTTGCAGAGCAGGCTTAAACTCAGGAGTAACCCTTCTAACGACCTCAGCAACGGATAATCAGGTGCGCGGCTGCGGGGCGCAGCACGGCTCCCCACCCGCCGCGCCGCTCGGCCTCGTAATTAGAAGCCTCCACACTCCGCTGCATAAAGGCAGATTGCAAGGACAGCGTGAAGCCCTTGTTTGAAGCTGGGGGCACAAAGATTGCAGTGCCTCTGATGGATGGAGACAAAGACTCCGATACTGGAACGCTTCCAGCAGCCTGCGAATACTCGCTGCGTTTCTGATGGACATTTTCAGGGTTTCTTAGAGCGGCTAGGTTTATTCTCCCGTTCTCCCCCCCAACGCCCCACGCCCCCCGCCCTCAGAATTCCTCCACAGCTCCCTAAGCCAGGGATGTGGATGTGCCACTCCAAGTGCACGCGTCTCCAGAGGTGCTTCCGTGGTTGCATTATGAAAAAAATGCATTGCCCCCTTTCCTCCATCTGTTTTTGTTAGCTCTCATTCCTGACTGGGAGAAACATGGTGACAACACCTGAAAAATGCTCAGAACATGGGGCTCCATCCGATCCCCCCCGGAAACTCCCAAGCTAAAACGGTGTTTTAGCTAAGTTCACACTGATTCGAAACTGTGGTAGCAAGTACTATGTTTAAGTTGTAGCTGATGTTAGCGAAATTCCCCTGAACGCTTTAGCGTGAATGAAAAAAAAAAATCCCCTTCCTAAAATCACATCTCTCTTTGCTGATCACAACTTGCTTTTCTCTATTTACATAACTTAAGGCACAGGACTAAATGAAAATTGACACTGAAGTGCATCCTAGCTACAGGAAGGAAAGAGGAGGAGGACGAAGAAAAGGATGAAGGACAGGACCTTTGGGTGAGAAGGATGTAAGAGAATGAGGGGAGTGTCAGTCTGTGTCATATAGCCTGTTATGAAACAGTCACTGACTTCTATTTTACGCCAATTTCACCACCTTTTTGCATCTTCTCAGCTGCTGCCATGGCTTGTTTGTGGGTTCCTCTGTACCTGATCCTTCCCAGCAATGCTGCAGCTTCTTGTCCCACTGCAGCCACAGCAAAGCAAATGGGAGAAAACCAAACAGCTCAGGCAACTTGAACACAGCACAGCAACAGACTGACAAAGCAAAGTCAAAAGTGTTTGAATAATAAAACTGAGGGGAAAAAACCCAGTAGAGCCACTCAGAAACTGTGAATTGCCAGACAAGCTCCCTTGGAAAGAGCATAAGAGGCAGGTTCAGGGAAGAGCAATATCCATAAGGCAACACAGTACAGTGCCAGTGGTTTTTTCCCTCTATTTATAATGACAAGTTAACAGGGGCTGGAGTAGAACAAAACATGGAAGATTTTCATAGGAAAAATCAGGACACTGTGCCAAGGATGGCTGCCCTGAACTCAAGATATCCGTGAACTCACATTTGTAGGCACTTAAAACCTAGCAAGATCATTAACAAGCTAATAAGAACCACCAGCAAAAGGAACATAACCTGGATTCACTAATGTGTTTCATTCTGAATGATGAAAGGGCAAAGGCATCCAGACACTGAGCTGCTGCAGCTAAAAAAGACTAACAAAAGATGCTGTGATGCACACTGTCTACTACCCTACCTTTCCCATACCAGTATAAATGTGGCTACATCAAAGTGGTCTCCACCCTATTCCCAGTCTGTCTTATGCTCTCCCCACTGCTCAAAAAGCACAGTAATTCTGTAGTGCTACAACATCCTCCGGAAAAATGGACTGGGGCAAACACCGTACAGCTCAGCTCAAGAATTTCCTTTGCCCCTCTGCACAGACCCATTGAGCCACTGAGCTCCGTGACCAGCCCACTGTTCTTTGGAAGTCAGCAGCTTCAAGGGAGCAAGGCAACCTTAGAGTGATGCAAGGACATCTCTCAACTCATGACTATTTCTCATTCAACAGGGCTTGAGGAGATACACTATGGGTAGTCCTGATTTGGCAGTTCATGCCAACCTTGAACTCTGTAGTGGTTTTGCTTTGGTTGGCAGCATACACGGACAAACCTGTTTATGCCTTCCCTCTGAAATGATCTCACAAGCTTCAGATCCACTTTTATGCTGGTTGTATCACATATTTCAGCAAAGAGGAGCATGGTTTCATCACACGGCAGATCTGCTCTACTTTTTCTGCAGCAAGACATGTAGTCACCTGAACAAATCTTTTCACCAGATCTTTCTGGGGAACTGATGATGAATACAAATTTGAGGAACTACAAAGAGGTAAGCAGTAGAGAGCTTTTCAATGTTTACAAGCTGATCCAGATCTGTGACATTCAAAAACTACATAAAACCACCCTTACTTCTTTCAACTTCCCATGCAACACACTTGCTATAAACAGTTTGCATAAAGTAGTTCACAGATCTTAAATTTATTTAAGAAAGCACCTCTGCCAGCACCTTTCTTCCAGCCCAGTTCACACTCCTTGCAGCTCTGCTCCCAAGAGGACATGCACTAAATCCCATCAAAGCAGTGGGAGAGCCCGGCCTGGCCATGGAGCACACAGCCCATTTCGGCACCGTCGGAAGAAAGGCTCCTGCCCACTGTGGAGGGGGAGCAGTCCCTCTCTCCTAAGCCCTGGCTTGTGGTCTCCCAGCCTCTCAGAAGAGCAGGCCTTCCAATTCATATGCCTGTGCTGCCAGCAGTGAAGCCATGCAGACAGAGCTGGCACGGCTCCTGACGACCTCGGAGACGTGGCTCCTCGGTGTCAGGCGGAAATGTATGAGATCAGACAAGGAGGAGAACAGAAAGGGAACAAGAGATTCCAGAGGGCTCTTCTGCCTCTGAGTCTTGTTACTGTTGACTCCTTTACTGTGATTAACTCCTTGACATCCTCCTTCTGTGACAAGCGGGGGAGGACAGACTGAACTCGGTGATTAATTTATCAGTGAATTGCCTCCTTCCCTTTCAAACCTCGCCCCCACTGATGATCTTTATGATTTAGCACTACCTCATGAGAGGGTTTACAGCCCGATACAAGTTTGGAGTTGTCACTTCACCACCGAGAAACTCCATTTGGGACACTGTATGTTCCTCCAACAGACCTGGTGGTAATAAGAGTTTGCAAGCTTCAGCCCACCCCACAAGCTCTGTACGAGGAAAAGAAATCCTCTCCTCCTCAACCTCTTGCTCAAAATGACAGTAATTAGGGAATCTCATCACTCTAGACCTGGAGAGGGAGGGGACGTTCACGGTAATTGGAGACATTATATGAAGCCACACTGTGCTTATAAAAAAAAGAAGAGTAAAACCACCCACAGAAGAAACCAGCCCCCTTCCCCCAACCTGGCTGGCATTTCCTGAATAAACTGCCTTTTTTCAGGCACATCATGTGCTTTTTAATACGGGAGACTACTGGAAGGACTCCTGCAGCCCGATTAAGTGTAATGCAGTGTAAAAAAATAGGAAGGAGGGGGAAAAACCTTGGAAAGGCAATCGAAGTGAAAAATCTATCAACAGCACGGGGGCTCCAGTGGAGCCAGGAGTCCTGTTCTGAACATGCTCCAACTTCCCAGTCGTTTGCTCTGCCGGACACTCCGGGGACCCCAGCACAGCAAACTACAATTTCTAGTAAATATATCCCAGGGACACAATTAGTTTTTCAGCTGGGGGCATGATAAATTGGTCATGCATAATTCAAGGCCAGCACAGGCTGAGCATAAACTGCTCGGTGGCAGCTTCCAGCTCCCTGACAGGAGAATGCAAATGTGCTGCTGGCGCAGGGGCTGCTGCGGACCCGCTGCTGGCTGCACCTCCCTGCCTGCTCCCCTGCCCGAAGACCACTCCAGCCCTTCCTCCTGTGCATCTCTGGGTGATTTAAATTTCACAGCGACGTATCCATCACTGTTCGATGGCCTTTTGGGACCCAATGCACATTGTTATCACAACAAATACCACTCTCCGCTCGATCTACTCTGTTTTTTCCATATGCAGACACAAGAGAATGGTTTTGGCACAGAAAGAGGCCGAGGGACTGTGTGGTCTATTGTCAGCATTAGATGGCCTGGGGCAAGTAATTTCCAATCTGCTTCAGTGTTCCCTTCTACACAATGGAGATAATTCCAACCACGCAACTGCAGAGTTAGCAAGACACACTCAGTTTGGAGTCTGATAAAGGTCTGAGAGGTGGCTGAGGATGTGCAGCCTGCCCAAACAACAGTGTCAAGTTCCCTGAGCTTATTTTAGGTATCTAAATAAATACATCTGCCTGCTCAAAGCAGAACAAGAGAACTTGCTGCTTCACGGAAGCTGGCTTAGTGACGCGTGAAGTGAAAATTCCAAGGAAACTTTGGGAGGCCTTCAAAATGATGTCCTCAAGTTTTTCAGTGCCTTCCAGTACACACTGGAAAATTCTGCTGGAAAAATCATTACACATACATTATCAGATACAGCCATGTAACTGAAGGCTGACAGACACGTTTCACCAGCTGCAGTTTTCCTATCTACCAAAATCATGAAACCACTTCTCTGGATCCATTGCCATTTTCTGGCATTTTAAGTCCAGTTTGTGGGAAATATTCTCAGAAATCAAGGCTGAAAATGAATGGGGCATTAATAAAGAATTTTTTTTTTTTAATTCTGTCTGTATATCTGCAGATAGAAAAGCCCTTGAATTTCATGGTCAGTTCCACATGCCCCAATAGGTGAGTTTGATATGCCTAATAGTGAAAATAATCCAGATCTTTTTATTTTAACAGATATATTCTTTTTTTTTTTTCTGAGCATGACTCTGTTGCATAGAGCTGGGTTTTCCTTGAATGAGACTAAATAAAATCCAAGCAGAGATACAGAGAGTACAAATCTAGGGAGCATAGATGTTAACCATGGTTAAGATTAAACATCCTCATCAATTTCAGTCATATCATTCTGCCAGTACTCAAAGTAACCCTATTACTGAGTCCAGGAGGAAAAACAAACAGTAAGGATACCTCTTCTCTTCCAATTTAGTTTTAAACAAGTACTTCTTATCCAAGAAGTCAGGACCCTTCTGGCAAGACCACCACAGAGGAAATCTCAATGCTCAGTTCACTGCAACCCTGCTTTGAAGGGGCCAAAGCCCTCTGTCATCCTCTTGTAACAGATGCCCTCCGAGCTCTTGTGACCAAGCAACATGCCACCTTCTGACATCCTTTGAGGAGAAGGTAAGAAGTCTAATGTAGCTAAATATTTCACTCAGTTTTTCTCTTCCTAAGTAGTGTGCACCTGTGTGCACATTTACACATACAATTATCTGAAAAACTGTTGCAATAAATTTCATTTTGGACTAGATTAACTAAATTAGTGCTTCAGGAAAAAACCAAGTATTTAACTGAACTTGCAGAGTTTTATATGATTCAGCAAGTCTGTCCTGTATGGACACCTTCATCCCAGAAAGAGATCCTTCAATGACAAACCATTTATGTGGCTGAATTACAGGGATGAGGGTGATGGTGCTCCTGAGGCTGAGACATTTGCATGACTGAATCTGAAGACTGGATTTTGGTCCCAGAAGGTTTTTTAGTCACAAAGAATATGAAGCTCTGACAGTTTCTGATGTTTGCCAGCAGACTTTTGAGGAGCTGGTGAGCGCAACAGCAACAATTTCACCAACAATTTCAAGTGATGCCAAACTAAATTCTGGGCTGGAGCATAAGACATTACAGAGCAGGAGCTGAGGGTGAACTGAAGGATCAAATCACTCACTCTTGGTAAGAATAACACTTCCTCCAAGGCACCAAGCCCCTTCCTTTCCCAATTAAACAAAAAAATATACAAACCTTTTAAAACTTAAATAGTGTTTCAAAGGTCAGCTCTGTTCACATCATCCCACAGGAATTACATTAAGAAAACTCCACTATGAACAAAATTTTTTTACTTAGTGAAAACTGCAGGCACAAAATAGTGCTAATGAGTATTATTCTTTTTATTCACATTGGTGGGCTTTTTATCTTCACACATGAAAGTCTTCTCCATTAAGACAAAATTATACATGGTATACGAATTGTTGTCCCAGCAATAAGGGCTGTCCACCTCACAACAACTTATATAAACATAGAATGGTTTGGGTTGGAAGGGACTTGAAAGTCCCTTTAGTTCCAACCCCTCTGCCATGGGCAGGGACATCTTCCACAAGACCACACACTTCAAAGCCCTATCCAGCCTGGCCTTGAACATTTAATTCTACCTGTGGAAAAAAACTGTGCTCTCAGCTAGGCAAGGCCAAAAGGGGAGCAAGGAGGAAGCTTCGAGATGCCACAGCAACACAACACTCCTCTGGGATAACTACTGCAGAAGACTGTCCATAAATATGGCGATGCATGGAGAAGCAATACCTGCGTAGTCACCATCCTGCAGACAGAATTCTGCATTTCATTTACGCAGCTCCTATCTACAACACACAGTAAGCAGAGTCTCCCAGGCATTTACAAGGCTAGAAAATTAAAACTGCAGTTTGGTCCGAAATACTAAAAAACCCTTGGTAGTTTCATGGACCCAAGAGCCTCTGAGAGAGGCTGAACCAGCAATTCCTTCCTGAGCTTCCACTGGAAAAAGATTAGAAGAACATTACATATAATATACCCATATGCTTTGTTTTGCTTGCTTTTTGTTTTGCCTTTTAAGAAACTTCCCCTCCAGAATATTAAAAGTAACAAATTTTAAAAATTTTTTTAACAAACACTAACCTCAGATCATTAGCCAACCTGGCAACAGACCAGAGAAAATTTATAGCCGACGTGCAACATCAGCTTTCATCCAGAAATGCTAATTTCAGTAAAATGAATAGTGTGTGGGCTTTTCATACTGCTTTGCATTTGGCTCCTCACAGCCCTGTTTAAAGCCTGGGAACCGGCCATATAGTTAAACTGCACAGATGTTCAACAATCTGTACTTGTGTTAATTACCCTAATGTGAGCAGAAACTCAACAGATCCCTGCTAATGAAGGAGAAAGTTTTCCAGTGTGACTACCGTATGTTTCATTGTCACTGTATTACCAAGCTTCTCCCCCTCCTTCCCCTGCCCCCCCAGCTCCCATTCTCTCCAGCTCCTTTGCATTCACATCACCCTCCTACCTCAGCATGCATGAATTGGACCAACTAATGACTGTGTATTCGCAACATGGCAGACACCATTAGGCTGATCGGAGGTGCGGCTGCTGAATTTTAACAGGCAATTTTAAACAAGGTAAGAAAAACAGATTCATCACGCTCCCGATTCTCTCATCCCCACCCATCTGCCATTCTTCTGCCCTCGCCAGGGCTCAGAAACGCTCGCGAAGCGCAAACACACTTCCCCCTCCATAAAACACGGCGGCGTGAAAAGCAATGCAAATAGATGTTGCCGGGCAATGACTGGGGATGGGAGCCCAGGGCCGGGTGCATCCGGGAGGACAGGCTGGCTCAGGAGGAGGAAGGCTGGGAGCGTGGGCTGGCAGGAGCAGCACGCTCCGCCTCGGCGGGCACAGGCAGCGAAGGGGCCGCGGCTGCTGCCGGGCCGAGCCGCGAGAGCGGCCGCGTTTCACTGCGGGAGCAGCAAGGAGAACGTTCCGCTGCTCGCGGGAGGTAAGACAGGCTTCTAAAGGGCACGATGGGAAGGGCAAGGCAACGCTTCAAGTGATCAGTGCTGCCAGCAGCAATGAGCCAATACTGCTGTGCAACTTAACCCAGCATTAAAACATACTCGACCTCCGAAGAACTGCCTTTCCCACTGAGGTTCTCACTTTCTCTTCCAGCGTCTGTCTGCTCCGCTCCCTGCTGCCAATCATCACCTCCAGCCACTTCTCTCAAAGCAATCTGCTCAGCAAGCAGCAGGCAGAGGGGGCTGGGGAAGGGCAATGGACTTGCCCCAGTAAGCCCCAGGTGACCTCTGAACGATACCAGCCCTGGCCTGAGCCAGAGTTCACATCTCCCAGGTGCCACCACTTCACAGTCAGGCCAGTCTGCACCAGCAAATTGTATTACAATGACCCTCATGGGAACAAATGTACTCGCCTTGCTTGACTTGACTGGCAGACTCCCACCACAGGGGAAAGGGGGAGGCAGTCAACTTTGCTCATTTATTAGATCCACCCTGCTAGGTCAGCCTCTTTATTGTTCACAGAGCCAACAACTGCAAACTCAGAGATGGGGCAACAGCTGCCATCCAGAGAACTCAGCATGTTTCACCCACACCGTTCCACCCCTCCGCTCAGGACTGGGCACTTGCTGCCAGCTCTCCACCCAACAAAGCTCGAGTTCCCTCTCAAAAACCTTGTTCTTCATGAATTGAGGAGAGATGGAGGAAAAACGTCACACAGAAAGGTAGGGAGGGGATCCAGCACAACCCAGAAAGAGTTGAAAATTATTCAGAGAGCACTTGGCTCTTTTCTCCTACCTCTTCATCATTAGCACTGGAAGCAACACAGCTGTCTAATGGCAACTTCAGACACCCATGGGCCAGCAAAGCGACATTTTCCACACTTAAATAACACTGAGCTGATTTAATTACTGCACTTAATAGTAACAAAAGATGTCTCAATTTAATCTTCAAATGGCCCTCCAAGATCAAAACACAGCTGGCTGGATAACAAGATGGCCTAGGCCAGCAAACAAGTAGGTCCAATTTGTTCAAGAGCCACATCCACTCCTCGGTATGAAAGGCCAAGGAACACTTGTGTGTCGAACGAATCAAAGGAAGCAGTGCTCCCATCGCCCCCTCCCCACCCGACTTTTGTTACAGAGAGGAAAACTAAAAAGGCAGCTGATTCATGGGTAAAGAAATGCTACATGATAAAAGAACAAACGATGATGTTTGGGAGAGAAAGAAAAGAAGTAAGATCCGAGATTTAACAGGTTTTGCTTTTATAATCCTTCAGGATGGTTAGGAATGAATGAATCAGATTAAAATCACATGGAGACAAAGGAAGGTCTCTAACTTTTTTGTTTTTCTTTCCATACTGGACAGAAGGAGATGGCTCATTAAGGAAAGCCCTCAAGACACAGCTACAGTGAGGAACAACCAATCTTCTTTTTGGGCAAGAAAAGTAGGGAAAAATTAACCATTTAATTCTAATGTTCTCTAATTGTCCATACTGGGCTGCGATTGTCAATTTTTGCAAACTATTCTAAGAAATGCCCCTCTCTTGAGCAGCTCTCAATGCATCCTCCTGCTGACACAACGGCCAGGCCTCTCCAGGCACTCTCAAGAAATTTTCAAGCTTTTGCAGATTCCATTACAGCTAAACATGGAAAAGCTACAGCCAATCTTTTGGCCACTGCAACATTTCTGTGATCCCGAGTGGGATAAGCTCTCGTGATGTACCTGGGATGTAGATTTCCAATGCCCCCTTCCAATTACTGAGAGCAACGTGAGTGACACAGCTCACATTTTTGACCTTATTTTACTAGCATTAATTGAAACCAAGTTTGCTATAAACCAAGTTGTTGAGCTTTGTGGGGTTACTCTGGATGAACAACAGTCTGTGGGATACTGTTGCTGAAAGCTTAGAAAGTTTTCCCTAGTAATTTTTCCTTAACTTTTTCTCTTGATGGAGAACTAGGATAAGGCAACTAAAGTGTGCCAATTTTCTTGGAGCCCTGGATCATGTTTCTGGGGAATATGGTTTCTTTGGGTTTTGTTTTTCATTAAATACAGAGCTTATTCCATCAACAGCAGTTCTTAAGCAACAGATGATGTCATTGGCCACTGCACCATGAATGTGGGACACTGGGGACACTGGGAAATTCCTTCCAACTCTGGTAGCTCCCCCCGTCCTCTCCCTGGACTGTGACATGACAGAGGAAGATAATGTCCACGTTCACAACAATCAGAGCCAGACAAACCACTGGTTTGCTGATCTCACTCATCCTGGCAGGGATAGGACACCTGATCAGAGTCACTGAAGTGGGAGGGGCTGGGAGAGGTCTTGTGGCTCTGTCTTCTCCTCTACAGGGCTAAATCTATGTTCAAGTGGGTTTTAAAGGGCCCTGGTTATCCGAGTCTGCATGCAAATTTCAGACTAATTCCCTCACTGTTTATTTAAGTACCTTTCTTTCCCAGTGACTTTGACTCTGGATAGACCTGTATTTTCAAACCCCCATTATTTTGCAATAAACTGCTGAAGAAATACTCATTCCTTCAATTTGCAACCTCCCTACTGACCTGTGTTCAAGCTCAGGCACCAAACCTTCATACTTCAGACTAGCTGGGTTCAGACATCTGAATGGCAAGTACAAATGAAATTTCTCATCTCCCTGCCCAATTTGTTTCATTTAAGCACGACTGAACCTCATCTCAAAGCCACTTCCCCAATCAGTTTAAGTTCTAGATCAGTAACAAGAGATCTTGAGGAGGCACTCACTGCTGAAGCTCGAGCAAGTGCATGTTTCCAGTTTGCATGTTTGTTTAAGTAAGTGACAAAGATGGAGGGACCAAAAGCAATTCCCTTAACTAGAATTCACAAGTGCAACCAAGTAGAAAATCTCCCGCCTGCCTGTGAGGAGGGAGTCAGACTTTCTCAAAGGCTGAAAGACGGCTCTGCTCAATGCCCGGCAGTGCGCACAAAGCGCCAAGTGTGGAATCCTGACCCCGCTGAAGTCAGCAGCAAAATTCCCATAGATTTCCTCAGGGCCAGGATGTGCAAACCTGTTCAGACAATTCATAAACCACCATTTCAAGGGCACACCTTTGCATGAGATTCCCAAGGGCCTTTTGAGTTTTGACTTAAATGCCTGGATTATTTTTACAATTCCAGTTATGGGTTCTTTGTTCGCAGGGAGTTAAGCAATACAAAGAACACAGCGAGAGAACAATGAAGGTATTACCATGCATGATTTGTCTTAAAAAAAAATTCTTTTTCTTTTCATGAAGTTATAGATCCAATTTCAGTCTTTATTATCACTTTGCCATGTGAGAAAGTGGTTCTTAATTTTAATAAAGGAAGGGAGCTTCGTATTTCAACAAGAGCTCAAATGCTTCCTGCAATTCAGGAGGTGGAAAGCTCTTTTGCTAACAGTTACCGCAGGCTAGATTTAGGGAGGGGAAGGGAAATAATCTGCCCACACCAAATAAATAAACTCTGTCTAGGACATACCTAACAGTGGGCAGTAGCCCAAAGACATCTTGTCCGATGAGATCATTTCTGCCCCCTCCATTTTAAGGGAAATTAAGAGCTTGCTCTGCCAAGCACATATTAACATTCCACTTATCACTAAATAGGGGTCCAAGCAAGTACATATGCTGCTGCAGTGTGTGGTGCACAACTGGACTGATAAAAATCTTTCCACCATGTTAACCCATCTGGAGAAAGAACCATATATGCAGCTTTCACTAAGATTACTAGATAATTATCTTCCTCAAATCTACTTTGCCCTTAGAAAGGAGTCTGCAGTATATCTAAGGAGGTTCTCATCTAAAACTTAACTGTATGCTATTTCATGTGAAAAATGACAAGTTTAACACAATTCAGGAAAGTGCCCCAATTCAAAAAGTTTTGTGTAACTTACCTTTGAAAAAATGCTACGAGTGGCCCACCATTCCAGTGCATGCTGCTACAGCGATTTTAAATCAGAAATGCTAGTTGGACAAACCTTCAGAGCTATTCCAGTTTGAAATGTACTATGGAAATTTCTTTTTCCCCACATGACCAATAGCCCTATTATTTTACAGCCTTTCCCATCAGACCCTGTTTACATTAGCGCTGGAGCCATAATACCAAAATCCGTCTTTAAATATGGTCCTCGCTGGTAAAAAGTAAATATAGCTTTGCAAAACTGTTCTTTAATTTTGTTCCATCTCTGTTCTGGCAAAGGAAATGAAGCCAGTTGTAACCTCAGTACAAGAATCTGGTTTAAACACAGCCATTGCTGGAAGTGAAATAAAAATTTGATGCTACATTCATTACTTAGATGATCTGTGACCCAGCTGGGGCTGCGACCAAAAGACCTGTCTTGGGCTGCAGCTACACGCTCATCTAAATGAACAGGACTGTGGACAGTGCCAATACTCTCATTTTCCACTCAAAAACCTCGAGATGCACAGCCAGGTGAGGTGTCTTGCCCATCAAGGGCATGCTGGAGAGGAGTACACAGCACGGGTAGGTGACCCAGCCACAGGAACACGGTGCTTCACATACTGCATCCGCACAGAGGGGCAGTTTGTTATTTGTTGCATGTGTTATTCATTGTTATTAATTCCACACCCTGAATCTCTGTACAAGGGGAAAAAAGTAACCCTATGAAATTGAGAGCCATGTACGGAACACAGTCCTACTGAGAGAGGACTAACAAGAAAGTCAGTAAGACACCTCCTAGCAAATTTCAAGCCAGACCCAAAGAGAGAAATGGAGAAAAAGCAGCAGCAACTAGCATTTTTATCTTCCAACTCGCTTGCATACAACTCCCAGCAAAGGGATTTAGCTGTGATAAAAAGTGCTGCAAGATACCAAAGCCAGATATGGTGGTTTCACAATTCTTTTCAGGTAGCTGAGTACGAAATCCCTGCCCCTTTTACTCCTGGGGCCATTCATCTTCCCCAGGTGATGGAAAGCCAATCTCCCAGCGGGTGGGCCTGCTCTCGCAGACCTTAATGCTTAATTGCCACAAATCAATTTCAGTGTTGATGCTCAGGCTGCTGCTACCCCATCTTCCCTGTTTCCACCCCTTTCTCCTCACAGTGCTTGCAGCCCAGGATCCTCTCACGTTACTAAATCCATCTTTGGACACAGCACCCCGGAAAAGCAAAGCTCTGGCTCCAGACACTGCTGGCTGTGGCCAATGCCGTGAGCTGACCTTACACAAGAACAGCCTCAAAAAAACTTCAGCTCTGCATCCCTGTGCAAGTGTGCACACACACACGCATTCTATTTTATTTTTTGTTCAACTGGAATTAATCAGGCATGATAAACACTGTTTGTTTCCTGAAAGCAGCAGTGGGGGGATGAAATATGCCTCTTAAGCTTATCTGCTTCAGCGCCACTGAAGAGAAAGCTGGCTTCTAAGCCCAGGGATAATGGGCTGTCCTTTCAGGAAGGTATCAGAGGTCTCAGGAGACTGAGACAGCACAATGCTGTGACCTTCAGCTAATAAAGCCCACCCTAGAGTCCAAAGAAGCTTGGGGAATATTGACAAAAGTTCATATTTACAACAGCCTGGACCCTTTCCAGATACCATTACCAGTCTAGAGAGCTGCAGCCTCTGTACGTACACTCACACAGGCTTTTATTCTGCCTCCTCCTTTCTTTCTTTGTTCTCATGCTGGCAAAAAAAAAAATTAAGTCAGAAAATGGCAATTCTGCTGCTAACAAGGCTCCATCAGTATCCTTCTTAAAGAAGAGAGTTCTTTAAAATTTCAGTTTCAACCTCAGCCCTATCCTCTACTTGAAGGAAACTCAAGGCTTCTTGCAAGGATTCTTGGTGCATCATCGTGCTCATCAGGAAGAAAGCATATGTGTTTTTGTGGAAAATCTGCTGATTTATTTATAATTCTTTAAACAAGAAGGCAGCCAACATATTGTAAAATGAGAATGTTGTTGGGTTTTTCTTCAAATAGGCACTGGCAATCAATGCAGCCCATCACAAATACACGCCCAAAGCATTTGCAGGCAGAAACTGATCCCCCCCAGTCTGCATTGTGGTTGGCAAAATGACGTTCAGCCCATAACTAGAGTGCACAGGCATGACTGGAATACAAATACCAATAATATTTAAAAAATTGTTCATACAGTGAAAAAAGCCAATTTCAAAACATAAAAACTGTTTGAAGCTGGAGTTTCATTTTTCTGCCTCCTAAAACAGTTCCAAAACAAATATATTAAAAAAAAAGGTTTGGAGGAAATCTGTTTTCAAGGGTAATTCCACTGAAATCAATATTAAATCTCAAAACATTTAATGGAAATAACATCTTCAATGACAGAACTATTTTGACCGCACTTTCCAGTCCAGCTGTATGCCAGTCTGCCATTTTTATTTATCTGCTTCATAATTCATCTTTGCCATCCTGAAACTAATCCTGTTGGGATCAGAAGGGATCCAAAAACTGGAACAGGTTAGAACTTATCCCAATAACATCTTCTAAAAGATGCCTCTGTATCGTGGTGGTCTCGTTTACCATGCCAGTGTTTGACAGGCAGGAAGAAAGCTGAACAAACCTCTATGAAGACCACACATTTCTCACTTTCGCAGATTTTTTTTCCAGTGAAGAACACACTTCCATCAAATGCTACAGTTACATCAGCTACGCAGGCTCACAAGCAGTTTTCCAATTTCCTGGAGTTTTGGCCCAAGCAGGCATTTTATCCTTTCCCCTTAATCCCATCCAACCATATTCGCTGTCAGGAGAGTTCAGGTGATTGATTGCAGCCTGTCTGAATCCAGAGTAGTCAAATTAGCTATTAATGTTGTGCTTAATGTGCTCACACAAACAAGGTCATTGGTTGCGTCAAGACTAATAGAAGATGACACACACTGGGACTGCACAGCCCAGGGGGCTGCAAACAGGATGAAAAAGTCTTTGGTTTATGGCCACTACTTCAAAATCAAGCCTACAGACATCCTACCTGTGCTCAGCAGTCCAGCTGGGATCCACCCACAGTACAAACCCAGAGGAGGAGCACTCGGTCCTCCGTCACCTCAGACAGAGGTGCTATTGGCTCAACTGCAGCCACAATTTGATCCCTGTCCAGATTAACCATCCTTCCTCCTGGCCCCCAAACACTGCTCCAAATTACATTCATCCTCCCTCTTGAGACGAGCTAACAAAATCAATCAGCAGCAAGCAGCACTGAGCTCAGGAAGGGGTGTAACATATCCAAAGAAAAACAGAAAGAGTTAATAGTGCCATCAAAAAGATGAAGCCATGTTCATCTTGGAAAAATACCAGCTAATTCATCTGTGGGGAAATACTCCTCAGGACAAGCTGGAAAAGTGAAAGGTACTGGGCTCCTTCAGCAGGAACGTGGAGCTCTGTTTGGAAAGCTGGAGCCCAGTAGGGCAAAATACCTATTACGAGCCCACCTGAGGGCACAGGGACACAGAGAAGACTGCTCAAGCAAAGAAAAAACCACCATTTTCTCTGAATAAGAGAAGGTGCTACACATGATAACATGAAACACTTGGAATCAGTTTCAATTTCTCTACGCACTATTTCAAGGATGAGAGGTGACGTCTCCTGGCTGCCACCAGGGCTCTCACTAAAGGCTTTTCATTGCCTAAACCCTCTACACCAGCACCGTTTTATTAACAATAACAGTGAGTTCCTATTGAGAAGCTCCAGAAACAACTATGTCTGGCAGTAATTTTATACCTGTTTTCCATGGCAGAACCCCCTGGCTCTCGGGAAACCACGGGATATTAAGTGTATCCCAGAGAAACAGGCAGATCCAGGACACGTCTTCTGCTGCGGTGGATGGGCAACTGCTCTGAACTGCTGTCCCCTCTACTTCCAAACCACAAACGCTCAGAAAATGCCTTGATTTAGGGTACAATTTTAATGACGAGTATTGGAGCTGTAAGGCTGGAAAAGCAAGCTCCATTCTGAGAGGGTGCAATAATCCCACCTGTGGCTGTTCCCAGCACGCTCTCCTGCACCCTACCTTGGAGCACAAAAACGGGAAGCATAAATGGCCTGCTTGTGATGTAACATGGTATGTCACAAGGCTTTGTCTTTCTTGAGCAAAGAGGTGAAAGAAAGAAAGACAAATCAGGACTTGAAACTGCAAAGAATTAAGCCTTAATATCAGCCAGGCTGGTGACCGGATCTCGGAGGCCCGTTTCCCTCTGAATTTCTCCTTGCTGCTGTGACGTGCTCACACTGAAAATTTTCCCCTGAGCAACTGCCTGACTAAAATACAGCACACCCTTACCATAAAGCCCTTTGTTAAAACATCTTTGCCATAAAGCTGCAAAACCTTGGCTCCCAAGTACATTAAATCGTTATAAACCTGCCTTCGTTTTAACCGCACAGTATTTCAAAACACAAAGCGCTTCTTCCGAGAGATAGCACTTTAATGAGGAGAGGGGTAAAATATATAAACCAAACCTCATTATAGCATAATTTCCAGGAGACAAGCATGCCGTTATAAAAGGAATCCATGGCAATAGCATTTCACATAGCTTGAAGATTTAATGCTTTTAAAAAGCCACTGCTACCTTCAGCCTTTGGTGGTGTTTTGTTTTGAACGTAACAGAAACAACCAAAATTATGAGTCCACTGTCAGCTATGTATTTTATATTCTGTAAACTGTTGCAAATGGTGAATTCAACTCTAAGGCATGCTCACAAAATGTAACAGAGTCGGTAAGAGACTGACTACAAGTTACTGTGTATACTTTTTCCTTTAGACCTCTGCATTCTTAAAGGCTGTTGCTTTGAACATAATGATGCAGCATGGACACGGTGTTTTACCCAAATCAGATCCAATTCATACTGGATTTAAAGTACTTATAATGATACAGTTTGTTCATGTGTTAACAGTGAAGCCAAAGAAACCCATCACACTACAAGAAAAATCTGGAGTATTAACAGACAAACGAAAGTAATGGATATAACGCCGTTTAATACCACCTGTCAGATAAATCAGGGTAACTGGCACATCAAAGGGACTGCAATTAGTTTCCAAAAGTGAGAATAGTCATTTTTCTTTAAATCTGAAACTTGATTGCTTTCTACAAAATGACAAGTGGATCAGCCTCCCCTAGCCAACAAGAAAAATGTTACCAGAGAAAACTGTTCCAACATGTTAAGTTACTGAAAATTAGTATAGACATTAGTGAACTTCTAAAGATTTACAGCATTTGCACAGAGAAAACTGGATGTCTTCCTCAGAAGAAACCGACATCTTTAAGGCAANTAAACTTAATCTAATAAGAATTGCCATTATTGATTACAGTTCTTCCATATTAGTCTTCCAGTTGTAACTTCTGAAATGAAAGCTTAGCAATGATTAGGTATTTACTACATTCAGTAGAGAAAAATAGTGGAAAAAAAAGATGGCCATAAAGGCCACCAAAGAAACAACATAGCTCTTTTTTTTTTTTTTTTCCCCCCAAGAGAAGGGAAATAAAAAAAGCAGAAACCCCAAACCTCCCCAACCCCCAAACAANCCCCCACCCCCAAACAATCCCATCCCAAACCCAACAACAAGCAAGGGGAGATGCACTTCATGGCAGCTTTCACTTAAAGCACATGTAACACTGATGGATACTGAAAGCAGAGACACCTGTGGAAAATTAAACCTAACCAAGCACCAAAACTGGGACAGGTTTTTTTGTGTTTCTTGGTCCTATACTTTAGAAAATCATGCAAGAAGGATCAGAATTTCAGGAAATGATCATTCTACCTACTGTCACAGATCTGGGTCAACAGCAGGGTAAAAGTTGACCTGCAATTGATGCCTATAACCTGGTTAGGATAAGCATTTCCTCTTATCTCTTTGCTGCGGCTTATAACGAATGATATTCCGGATTGAAGGGTGCTTATGCTCCCTGATTACCAGAAGGCTCAACACTTAGTGCACGGCTACAGCGATGGAGTGGCACTTCTGACTGCAGTTCTCAGAGAGGCTATCTGAAGAGAACACAACAACCCTTCTCCTAAATACAGCATCCAAGATTTTGCCACTGAAGTCCTGTTTCAGAGGTCCTTCTTATAATTTTCATTTTTACTGATGTGACTCTTGTTTCCAGGTTTAGAGCAAAAGGGTAACTGACTCCTCCTTCAGCGTCATCACTCTCTTGTAAGTCACAAGAGATGTTTCAAGCTCTTACCAACTTTAGCATGGCAGAAGACAGCAGGCTGGACAAGTCTGAGGCAGCATGTCAGCACACAAATTATAACGGTACGGCCGGTGTTAAGGTAACCCAGCCTAGCACGTGCCTTCCCTTAGCTCAACTTTAGTATTTTTCTGCTTGGCTGTGCAACTAAACCTCGAGGAAGAAGACAGCTGCAAGCAAGTGCACATGCTACTTCTGTTTTACAATCTTCCCACTTCCTCCATTAATAGCTGAGAGTTTGGGGTGCTAGAAACAAGAAGACTTATCACAAATGTGCAGTGAGACCCTGAGCTAACAGGTTAGCTGACATGGAACTGTTAACAGTGAATTGGCTTGGAGACAGTGGGGGGAAAAAAAAAGGTGGGAAAAAAAAGGGAGACAGAGTGAGAGAGACAGAGACAGCAACCAATTCAGCTGCAAGAAATCAAGCTAAATCAGTCCCAAGTGCCCATGTTGGAGAGACTTGATCTCATACCTTGCTTGTTATCAAGGCACTCCTGATACGAGTCAGCTCCAGTTCCGTTGCGGTCTACAGACAAAACAAAAAGTTTCATTCATATCAAACATAAATATTAGAAACGTCTCAAATGGCAGCCCTGCTGGAGCAACACGTTAGGTGCAAACAGCACTACTACTCTCGGAGGCCACGCTGGTTCGCTGACAGAACCTGTGAGTGGTTACAAACAAGGTACAACAGACTGACACCAACCCACTGGGAGAAACTCCTTTTGGGTCCTGGGCAGGAGGTGCTCCCAGCCCTGCCCATCTGTCTCCACACTGCTGACAAAGGGGAGGGCATTACAGCTCCAGCTGCTCTGAGCTCCTTGAGCACATGGAGGATGGAATACTTGGAGTTAAATCTATCACTGTTCCCTGTAGACCCTATGAAAGCACTGGTTTGAACGAGAACTCAAACTACAGTCTGGAATAGACTTCTCTGTGGCTTGTGGTGCTGTGGTTCCTTTTGGGTTTTGGCTGCTACATCATATTAAAGGCAACTGAAGATACAAGAACATGCTTTCCAAATATTACTTTTCCAAGGAAGCAATGTTACTGTAGGTACCACTGGGGTTATCTGATCCAGCAGCAGCAGAGGAGCTGGTCTGTGCCGTGAAAATGGGGAGAAGCTGAGACTCTTGTAAACGTCTGCTCCACACAGGGAAGAAAACAGACAGCTTCCAAATACAAGTGTGGTCACACATGTGGCCTCTCACATCCAGCATGGATATCATCTAACAAAGCCCTTCATCTGCATTAGAGGTTCAGTTAGATCTCATCACCTGTGTCTAAAAATGGTTTCACCTACAGGTTAGCAGAATCAAGTTACAATGTGGTTTGGACCTCAAATGCAAACCAAAGAATTTTCCAGCACAGCTTCTGATCCTACTTTACAATTCAGTTCAACCACAAAAAATGCCTGGATGGTACTTGAATAAAAAAATTAAATACATCTGTAAATCTGGGTAAACTAATGTTCTTTCAGCAGCTTACTTGCACCTTACACATCATGTTACTTATGAGGACTAAAGCAATTGAGCCCATGAGGTGTTTGCACAACCTCAACAAGCGAGGTTTTCTACATCACGCGTCTAAGAATGCACACAGTGCTAAAATCAGTCCTGTGGGTAACTGCCAAACCACTGGATCAGGTCACCCATGGCACATACTCCTACCACAGCAACCCCAATGGCACTGGAGACAGCTCCTCTACTAGAACAGATCCATGAGGTGATGATGATGAATGAAGAGCTACTCCATTAGGCTGAGCTGGGTGGCCAGGCTATCCCATAGCAGTATTTCAGCGTCACCATCCAGAGAACCAGCACAACAGCAATGTTTTTATTCCTTTCTAAAGGTGCAGTTCAGGGCAGGAAGTTTATAAATATTGTTCACAACAGAAAAAAAGACACTAAGGAGAACTCTGCCACCCAGGCACCTGCAAACAACTGCATTTCTATATCTCCAACAAGCGACTGCTGCCCGACTATGAGGGCTTGCTGGCATTCCTCCTGTGTGGCAAAGACATTCCCACATCAGCTGCCCCTTTTATCTTTGCTCAACCATCAAATAGCGATGGCTCCTTGAAGAGGAAGAGATCCAGATCCGAGTTAAAAGGCTTCACATTCAGCAATAGTGTTTAATGAACAAAGAAGCAAAAATTGAAGTTGCCCCACTGTTTGTGTTGTGTAAATCGCAGATAATAGATCTCCCTAATCCTAATGAGGACTTCCTATTAAAATCTTTATTAGCTTTCAGCTCTGCAGATTGCCCAAAGGCTCATCAGTTTCTCTATCTCTCAGTACCAAGATCTGCTTTAACTTTTACAAATAGCTCTAAGATATTTCTCAGCTTATCAGCATTGCCAAGCAGTCTGTCTTATCATTACTATTGCAGATAAAATAAATGAGCTCACGATGATATGAATAATGGCATTTTCTGTAGGCTGGTTTCCCATTACATTTTCAACAGATTGTAAACTTAAGCACAAAAGAGAGAAAAAATAAAGTCAGTATGTGTGTGTGGGGAGGGAGAGAGTGGCTTTTTATCCCCTTCCCATTTACCTTCAGTGCCTCAGAGCACAGGCTGCATTTTTAAGCTCACCTGATGAGAGCTAGTAATTAATTTTGAAAGGGAGCAGAAACACCTCAGCTCTGCTTTCTCTGAAGACCAAAAGCCCAGTTACTTCTGGGATGTTTTTTCAGCTGCATTTGTTGGAGAGAAGCAAGGGCTAAACCTCGCTCTGCCTAATGAAGCCATCTTCATTAGTTTGCACCTTTCCCTCGCAGCCTAGGAATACCAGTCAGATTGGGAATTGAAATCATGAAAAGCAACAGAACTGCATTTGAATTAGAAGACTAAGCTACAAAGGTCTCCGACGGCTGCTCCGGGCTGATTAGCACGAGGCGCGTGCGGCACCACTGCGGCACAGAGGGAATTTTGCGGCGCACGTTCGCGGATAAAGGCAGAGCGTCCGCGGGAGACGCGGGAGCTGAAAGCCTCGCACGCCTCTGCCTTCCCGTGACAGCGAGCAGGGAGGTCATGTTTGGCAACCATTTTCTGCCTGGTCCCTGCAGCAATCACGACAGGGTTAAACGCTTCTCCGCTCTCCCCAAATTCCTCGCCCTGTCACTGTATCAAGGTTATCTATTATTGGCAGTGACAGGTGAAAATTAATCTCCTAATTATTTCTTGCTGCGTAATCTGCACTGAAGGAGTAACGTAAAAGGATTACAGTACACCCTCTACGGAAGGCTTTGCTAGAAAGCCAATCATCCAGGGAGATAGAGGGGATGTGGGAAAGAGATATTTATGACGGATTTCCAACCATTTTGAAGGCAGAATACACTGTAAATTTATAACCGACAGCTCTGGAGTGAAGATATTCTTGCAGGTATCTTAATAGCCTAAACACTTTTTATTGTTGATTCCTCCAGGAAAAAAATCCTTAAGATTTATATCCATTATTGTCCCTGATTCTCCTCTGGAATAGCAGTTACTGCAGGAACAGCATCTGTGTACAGATGTTTTTTACCCCCCACAGAAACATTATGGCAAACAATGTACCCAGACTGCTTCAACTCAATATTAAAACTCTAGCAGCTACCTTCCACAGCAATTTAACTGTAACACTTTTTCCACAAGAACATAAGCTAGACTGAGTACTTGCAAAAATAAAAGCATTTTAAAAAAACCTCATTTTGTAAGCGAGCTAGAAATATCTTTGGTAACAACACAAACAGCCACCTTGAAATGCTGACTTCGTGTAAACTCCAGCTCTCCTCTTACCACCCACCAGAAAATAAGGTTTATTTTTATAGTATTAAAGAACACACATTTATCTTTAAGCCTTTCCATGCAGCCATGTAAGGTAAAAATGGGTGTTTTCGAGAACCTATTTTTCTATGTCCATGCCAACAGCACCATTCCAGTTGAAGTTTCCAAGAACAATCAATCACAGGTTGTGCTCAAAATTACATTAGCTACCTTGAGAGATGCTGTCACTACCTGTGCCTCTGAGACAGTTAATGCAGGGGTCGCTGTCTGTGAAGCCCTGCCTGGCAGGTAACAGGAGAGGGCAGCAAGGAAAGCCACCACTTGCAATCAAGTCCTGACACCAGTATCACTCACGCTTAGCTCCCATTCCCTCGATGGCAATGGTGCAGAAACTGTTTCTACAGAGTGCAGAAATATCACTAATTCCTTTATGCAAACTCTCAGTGCTTAAATCCAGCACCATGTCCCTAATTTTTGGAAAACCAAGCCCTGACACAAACGTGGACAGTAGGACACCTCTCAGCAGTGAGTGGCCAGCACTGTGGTTTGTTTCCATGGACCAGGATCTTGCAGCTGAGGACAGGTAAGTGACACAAGTGACACTGCCCCGAGCTGGCGCACACCCGCGGCCGGGCGGTGCTGGGGGCGCACCTGGGCGCAGTGCGCGGCCGCAGCCACACGGTGGCGCACGCCGCGCTCCGAGCGCCCCGGGCCCGCACCTGAAGCCCCAAACCCCGCCCGGGCCGCGCCCACCTGGGCCCGACCCCCGGCACCGTCAGGGGTCACTGCGCCCCCACAACCCGACTGTCAGAGCAAGCCGCCAAGCTGGAACGCATGTGCAACTCCAGGGACAGAAGCTGGCCACCCGAAACGCGGCTAAAATCACCAGCAGTCGAGGTTTTAAATGGGCAGCTCAAATTAGGCAAATTCCCCAGCAGTGACAGAGGTGTTAAGGTTGTTCACCTTTTCCTCTGCTGGTTTTAACACCTCTGGGCCAGGCTGTGGCTCCTGGAGCCTCGCCGCTCCCTGGACTCCGAGCACCAACGGTGCCAAAGGGCAGGTGTGTGGAAATGGATTATTTACCTCCTTAAGGCAACTGCTACTAAAAGAGTAAGACTCTAAGTAACTTTGAACAAGCGCTTGCTTCTCCATCTGAAGTCAACTCCTAGGTGATTCTTAGGACATCAGAGGACTCTGAAAATATGTGTGCAGCTACTAAGTTTTCCTGAATCCACACATCACCTATATATGTTTCTATATATTTCATTTTCACCAGCATGAGGGCAAGGCAACTTGAGTTTACTCCTCTAAGGCTAGCGATTTACTTCTCAGGACCTATTTTCAATAGGTAAACAGAAATAATTTAACAAAGCCTAGAACAGAACATAAGCCCTTAATGGTTAACCCTTGGTCTTAAGTAAATGAGGAAATTATTCACTGGCATCTCTCATTCTGGGATGTTTCAATCCTACAGTTACCTAATCTCTTACACAGTAGTTATGAGAACAAAAGAAATGCGCAGGGAGGCAAAGCACCTACCTACTAACATATCAGTACTACTTCTAACAAGCCTGTTTCCCAGTAATATGTTTTCCTGATGGAAATCTGAAGAACAAATTTCTATCCATAGGCATTTTCCCCAAATGCTCCATCATCAACCTCATTATGTGATACAGAAATTCTCCCAAGGGATATTATGTAATGGCAATCCCTCCTTCCTCCCCCTAAGGAGTATATTTCTCATTACATCTCCTAGTAATTGATCAGTCTAGGAAATCATTTCTGGTAAAACCATATGTTTCTTTACCTAGTTTAGAATTCCCATCTTTATTCAGAAGGATAAAAAAAGACTTTCAGGAGACCCCAAAATTTCCACTTCTGATGCATGATGCCAATCTTTGCTCAAACATGCTATTAAGCAAGGAGTAGCACATTCTTATACCTGCCTGACCTCAGATCTTGCAAACTCATAAAGTCATTAAAATTAACCATCTTACATTTCCTATTCTGATGATACAAATAATTTCATTTGAATGAATCTGTAATGGATTTTAAAAGACTGTTTCGTATTCCAATGTATCCAGACACCACAAGCCCTAGATATTGAGGGTCATTCAACACAAGGATGCTGGGAGTCAAAGAATAACAAGAAAAAAAAGAAAGAATGAAAGAAAATATTTAAGGCAGAAAATGTCATATGCATCTGTGCTTTCCAGAAGTACCATACAGCACAGACTGGCCAGCTGAAGAATGCAGCCCTTTTCACTGCCACTTCTGTGCCATTTCACCACTAAACATCCTACCAGGTTTTACTTTAAAAAGCAACAACAGCGAACACTAATATTTATACCCCTTGCTCAAAGTTAACACTTCAAGATTGCATATTTTTGAAAATCAGAGGAAAATAAGTATCAACTACTGCTAAATATCTGTAGTTTGTCACTGGAACTCGAGACATACTCCAATCCCTTTTTTAAGTTCAAAATACCAGAGGTATGTGTGACACTGCTATTTGATTTAGGCAGCCCAGGCCACAAGGTCCAGCAGATGACTGCATGTCCTGATAGAATAACACTGGGATACATTTCGCTCCTTCGTTTGTTTATGAGAACAGAGTGCCCCTCTCAGATAAACAAGGCTTAAGGTTTCACTCAGAATAGCCCACCTTCCAAACAAAATAAAATTTAAAAAAACTCCACTGTATACTAGTGAAAACTTGGAATCCAGCTAAATAAAATACTGCCTGCCTTGTCTTTTAACATTAATCTCCACTGGAAAAAAAATCAGGCATCTCAAGCTGGTGCCTTTTGGCTTTAGCACAGGGCAGTTTTAGGGAACTGCTGTCAGCAAAGAAGAAAATTCTTGAAGAGAGCATTAGGAGCCTGCCACTTGTGGGAAGTTAATGCCGTGTGTATAATTCAAGCAGCTCACCCTTGTAAGTCTGTATGTGGGGAAAATCGGATTTAAACATAAACATAAACCTCCGAAGTAAATTCTGATCAGGGATGACCAGAGATTTAACTCTCTAGAAAGAAGAATGGGAAGACTCTGTTTTCCTGTAATACCTTGGCAGCCTTTTCCAGTTGAGCAAGGCTTTCTTTCAAGAATTGATAACGAAGTAAATAATTCCAGTTTCTGCGGCACAGGGGAGACCAGTTAAGGACGCTCTCCAAGACCCAAAGCAATCATTCGGAACAGTAACTTACATAACAAGAAATTATCTTTGTTACAAAATTAGGTTAAAAGGACCTCAGATACTGTAATGTTACAAAAAATCAGGACATGCCTTGAGAAGATTAGCTGGCAAGCAGCCTCCTGAGATAAATGCGCAACTTCAAGAAGATTTTACAAGCCTAAAAAACAGTTTAAATTCCAGAGAGACACACCAAGAGCCTCTGCCATTTAAAAAGGTCCTTCTTTCCTTCCCTCTGCCCTCACCTTATTCCCGAGCTCTTTTTTCCAAACCATCTTTAGTTAACCAGTGACCTGGAAATCTTATTTCACCTCCCCCTCCCCTTTTCAAATTTGTCACTTTAAACATACAAGGTTTAATTTCTTAATTGGATTAAATTTTTCATTCAGGCTAAGCAGAGGGGCCCCGCAGCAGGCGCGGGGAGGGCAGCAGAGCCCGGCAGCCCCGCACCCCGCGATCCAGCCTGGCCCGCACAACCTGCCCGGCCCGGGAGCGGCGGTGATTTCTCTAGCCAAAAGACACATGGAAAAAAAAAAATAATAAAAAAAAAAAAAATCCACGACGACCATTTTCAGACTCGCTATTCCTTGTGAGTAGAGGGGCTGTGGCCGCACCGAAGGGGTTAAACCGCCGGGCACGGATTTTTGAGTTTGTTAACGTTTTCAACAGCCAGAAATCCCAAACCAACCCCGGCCTCATCCGGGAGCCGGCTACAGCGCCGGCCAGCAACACCCGACAGAGCCAAGTCGCGATATTCCGCTAAGGGGGCCACCGAGGCGCCCGCGGAGCCGCTCTGCGGGGCGGGCACGGCCACCCGCGGGTGGGTGGGTGGCTGGGAGCAGCCGTGTCCGCCGGGTCACCCGCGCTGCCCCCGCTCGGGAGCTGCCGCCCGCGGAAGGCAGAGGTTCAATATTTATTATTCACCCTCCCCGCTCCCGCGAGGGTGGGAAGGGGGATGCGGTCGCACTGGAGGAATGTGCGAAATGGGGGTGAAAAAAAAAAAAAAAANAAGTGCGAAAAGGGGGGGGAAAAAAAAAAAAAAAAAAAAAAAGGCGGCTCGGGAGCGCATCGCATCCAAGCAGCTCCGCGCTGCTGCGCCTCTTTCTTGTCTTCTGTTTTATTTAAACACACCCAGTTTCTCCCGCAATAAAACCTCCATAATTCCGCTCGGAGCGCTCCTCGGTTCGCCTCCGGGAATAGGCAACGAGCGGCTCCTGCCCCTCCGCATCCCGACCCCCCACTCAGGAGAACGCGGCGCAACCACCCCGAGGAAGCCACCGGGGGCTGGCGGGGCCGGCGGCGCGGCCGGGAAAACCGAACCAACCTCTCCGGCTGCACCGAAAACGGCGCAAGAGGGAAAGAAG
>WAAG01074527.1:0-14610 GCA_013390105.1 Tichodroma muraria
AGGGAATGAATCAGCAGTAAGAGAAATTCGGTGTGGGGCTTGTGGATGCACAGTGGGAACGCTGTTGAAGCAGCAGCACAGCCTGCTTAGAGATTGCGGAAGACTTAATTTGCAAGCTGACTACCAGCTCCTTCCAAAGAAAACTGAAAAAGAGACAGCAACTTACTGTTCAGCTTTTTCAGTATCTGCATTACTTTGCGGTTACTGTAAAAACTCGGAACATATTTCTTAGTGCAAAAAATGAGATAAACAAGATGGATCCTAAACAACTTTAAAAATCAGGATGTTTTTTACTCTGTCCAGATTTTGGCTTCCTGTGTGTATTATGTTGTTAATGTTTTCAAAGTGACTTGGTTGCACAGGTCCTATTTTCAGAAGGGAGACTGTAGCCAAGTCTTTTAGAGAATCAGAGGAACTTAAGATCTGTTTGTTCAATGCTTGATTTGTGTTTTTCAGTGTCCAGGCCAAACAGTTTAGAGAGCAGTAGGAACGCTTCCAGCAGTAGTTCACCTCTCAATTTGAAAGGTAAAGCTTTTACAGCTGAGTTGTGACAAACAGGAAGTGAAATTCCATGAAACTGTGTGTAAAATGCCGTTTTCCTTCCAATTAATTTTGAAGACCTGTTTTGAAATGATAGTGATTATGCAATCTGGACATGGTTGTCTTGGGAATCAAAACTGCTGGCAAGAAGTGCTTTTCTAGGATTGATTCTGGCAAGGGGTGGCTTTTAAGGCAGACAGTGGAGTTTTGCTTCAGTCTGACTGGCATCGTATTGTGGGAAATAACAGGCCACTCTTAGATTCTCTACAACGGGACCTCTGTCATTCTTACTCTGCATACCGCCTGTGTATGGGATCAGTGTGCTCTAGAGATTTTCTTTTGCAAATTGTGCATCCTTGAAGGATGCCAAGAGACCTGACACTGTGGAAAAATCTGCTTTCTGCTTTTCCACTGTCAGGTTCTAGCTCTCGGATCACACAGCTAAGACTGGGAGAGCTTTCAATGACACACAGGTTGTAAAGAGACACCCCAGTATTATCTTACTAATATAAGGCTTATTAGCCCCCAGTGTTATTTTTATTCTTTGCTGAGGTAGTTGTGCTTATGCTGTAAATTATAATGCTGTAAAGTATTTAGTAGTCTCGATTTTTCAAAGCTCTGATTGCTTTGAGCTCTGTAGGAGAAAAAAGAAAGGTAAAAAATGCCACCCACTGTGTAGAAATGGCCTTGGATGATCTACCTGAGTGTGAAATCTACTGAAATTATGTCAGAGCAGTGTCACTAATGGTATTTATGCTTCTCCTCAGGTTCCTTAGACCATATCCATGGTAGAACTGAGAGCTTCAGCAGTGAAGATACCGTGCCAAGCAGAGAGGCACCAGTCTTGTTCCGAGACATGTATTCCCTTCATTCTGTTGCTGCTTTCTTAAGCCCTGGCAGCAGGAATGAGTCCTCCTCCCACAGGAATGGTTTGATGTCCTGTGATATACCTCAGAAGAGCAATCCAATTCAGTCTCATGCAGGCAGGCAGCGGTCTGCCTCACCTGGCAGTGAGATGGTAACTTTGGAAGAGTTCTTGGAAGAGAGCAACAGGCTGTCTATACCAAGTGTAAGTAAATAGGGCTAGATAGCCCATTTCACATGTCAAAAAACTGTTCGAAGCTGATTTAGGATGATGAGGGCACAGGGAAACAGAGAGAGACATCATCCTTGTTCATGTACATGAGTACTATCAAATCTTGCAAAATTAATGAGACAGTTTCAATAACAAAGGTACAATTAGCTTTCATATGGAACTCTGCTAATTTATTTTGGTTTATCAGCTATGGCAAGTCAGATAATTCACTGCAAGTACTGTGTGTTGGATTGCTGGGGCTTTTTGCTAGCAAGTGATTGTGGTCAAGGTTTTTGTATCGACAGTTCTCAGCTCCAGGTATTTTTATGTATAACCTGGTAAGTTTTCTGTGTGATTTTCAGCTACTAAATCTATGATTAGGAAAGAAACCTAGAATAGTTTTCAATTGAAGTGCAAAATATGCCGTTGTTAAAACAGTCTCATAATCTGAAAATATCAGTGCATTTGAGAGACTATTTTTCTTGCACAAGGAAGTTTTTGATACTTTTCACCATGTTTGTGTGTTGACTGATCTGTTGGTTCAATGACTGCAAGAATACGTCGCTCATTGAAGTGCTTTTTTTGGGAAACAAATGTTTATTTTCAAGATGGCATTTGTCTTTCACTGCACAGACATGCTGTACAATAGTGAGGCAGTGCACTATTGAACAGGTTTATATCTTAAAAACAGTTCATTGATAGTTTAAGCGAACAGAGGTTTGTTTTATGAATGCCTTGGTAAAAGTATTGAAATCAGCAGGGATGTGCTGTTTCATGGCATCAGTAAAGTCTGGTCCTTGAATTTTCACAGTAATGCTTAAATATACCTCCTACTCCTTCATTACCCAAAGTACAATTCTTAGCTTTTAGAGATGATTAAAATTATTATTTTTTTGTGTCTGTAACTACCTGACCATGTCCATTTTCATTCTTTTTGTCATCCTGTTCCTTTTCAGCATCGGCGCAGTTTAAATGAGAGTGAAATGATTTCATTACACCAATTTCTGTTAGAAGCTGATGCACTGTATCCCTCTTGCTACTCCCTATGTCCTTCCATTCATCAGGAGCATTCGCAGTCACTTGAATCGGTCCTCAGTGTTTCATGTCCCGACAGCGTGAGGCACAGAACAGGCAGGGGATATAGGAGATCTGCTTCATTCTATATCCCCAGGGTATCCACTATTCTTATTATGAAGGCAACAGCTCCTGACTTACCAAAGCTTTTGCTAGCATATTAATACCTATAGAAGCATACTCTAACTCCTAGTTGTTACTTTAAAGGCTGGCAGATCACTTGCATTAATTGCTCATAAAGCATTTGCAGCATTTGTTCATACACACGCGTGTTTTCGGAGGGCTCGTCTTTCTGTAATGTTAATGTGCGTAACAGCTGTTTAAAAAAAGTTAAAAATAACCTTAACACTTTAACACTTAGTTGAGCTTAGAAATTTTCACACTGCGCTATTACCATTCAGGGTGTTTGCTTATGGAAAACGAGTTTTTTGACTGGAAGAAATATTTGGAACACTAGTGAAATAAATATATTAAACTTTAAACATGCTCCCTAGAGAAGAGTAAGGAAGTAAATTTCATGAGCTTGTTCAGCATGTTGTTTGTAATGACAGCATGTCCCTTAACTGTTCTGAGCATGCCTTCTACTAATAATACAATGGCAGCTGATCAAACATCACCATTTTTGAATTGCATGGACCATCCCCATGAAATACTCATATTTTCTTTTACTGCCAGGTTAATTGTCTGACTTGAAATTTGCAAGTTTGTTGTAGGCAAACAATTTTTATAATGATTTATTTGTACATTTCATTGTATTGTACATCCAGCTTTTAACATACATAGTGTATTGAGTGGGAGAGGTGAAGGGAATCAATGGAAAAGGAATGAAACTTTTTTGTAATGCTAGCACATCTCCCCAAGGCATTGACTTCTGTTACATTCCTGAAGTTACAGTAGAGTTATCCAGATGAACTGTATTCTGGAATATGACAGACATAATTGATATCTGCTGATACCAATGGCTGATGTCATCAATATGATATTGATGTTAAAATGACAGTGGCTGATGTGAAAGGAAGCAAAAGAGCTGCTGTCCAGGTTGCAACCAAAATTATTTTAAAATTATGTCAATTAACCTGGCAAACAAGGCTGTCACAATCTAATTACGATAAGCACATTATTCCTTGAGTTGTTTTTATACCCCTTTAAGACATGCATCTCTTCTGTTTCCACTGTGTAAAATCTATGATTGTGTTTGGCTTAAATTAAGTGGGAAGGAAGATTTTGTGAATACAGAGTTCTGCATGATTCTTTAAACAAAATGTGTTGTCATTAATGTGACGTGCATATTTTCTCACACCAGGACACCTCCACTAACAGAGATGACATGCTCAGCGATTATTTTAGGAAAGCAAATGAGCCTTCAGCTACTGGGAGCTTGCTGGTTCAGCCATCCAGAAAGGAGGCTGCTAAGATGCCCACTAGTCTTGTTGCTCCAACTGTGAAGATGGCTGTGGCTGGTGAAGAAGGAAGAACAGCTAAGCCTGACAATTACATGAAGCCGAACCTCAGACAAGTTGAACCTGATGTTCTGGAAAACCCCCAAGGGTCCCTTAAGCTTCCTCACACACCACAGCACCAGTCTGCCAGCGGGGTGCGGCAGATGGCACAGCCTCAGCAGCCTGGCACTGTGAGCAGGAGGAGTACGTCACTGAACAGGGCATTTAGCTTGGCCTCTGCAGACCTCCTCAGGGCTGCTGGCCCAGAGGCCTACAGGCAGGAGAGCCCTCAGAAGTCAGGAGCAGAGCTGCATGGGGGCAAGGACACTGTCTGTCAGAGCACCAGGGCTTCTGTGCCAACGAGCTCCCAGGCACCCTTAAGAGAGAGGCCGCAGTCTGCAAAGGTGGCAGGTTCCACGCAAGGCGTCGATTCCCGCTGTCGGCAGGTTGACGTGAGGCGCCTTTCCCTGGTCCCACCAAAAGATGAGAGGCCACTCTCCTTCCATCAGTTCTCTGCCTCACCTACTGCATCCACCAGCAGTCTGAATGTCCAGCAGCCAGAGCGTGTGAACCCTGGGCAACACTACTCATCTGTATCCCACACCCCCTCAAAAGTCAAACCCAAGTCAGCACCTCGTACTGAGGAGGTGGCCCCAGTGGCCCCTGCCAGAGCTGTCTGCAGCAGCACTGAGAGAAATACTTCCCCAGGGCAAGGCCAGGGTGATGCCCTACTTACCAAGTGCCAGGGTAAGCTGTTAGAAAGCAGCTCTGGGGCTGTAGAGGAGCCCATGAGAGGAAGCAGCTCCTGCAGCACTCCTGGGTCTCCTGACCCCCAGGGGGATCAGCAGACAGTTTGGTATGAGTATGGCTGTGTGTAACCCGCAGGTGTAGCTGTAATATGTGTTTGGTATGGCTGATGTCCAGGTACCATTTATCTAGACACTGTCAGGTCTTAAAAGCCATCACCTGCTGGCTGTTCTGAGTGTTCTCTGGCTACTGTTTCCTAGTTGGAAGAAGCATGATTAAGAGGATCAAGGAGCAAAACCCCAGTCCTTCTGACGCTGTTGTGCCTAAAACAAGGTGGAAGCCTGACCTAGTCTCACAGCAAACTTGGCACCTGTTTCTCACAGGTTCTGAGAATTCCCCAGTCCAACAGAAGCTTAGCAGGGTCTTCTGTCATTGCTGCACTGTGCACCCTTTCTGCATGCATTAAAGAAAAGTTTCGCAGGTCCTGTGTGTGCTAAACTCAGCCCCACCACTGGTAAATAACCATACTGGAAAGGTCATATAAAAGCCAGATTTCTTCCCCAAAGACAGAACCAAATGCTTGAGTAGCATAGAGATGAAGAGCAAAAGTGCGTGGCTTTAGCCATGGATCTGGTAAAATCTGTTTTTCTAGCCACAGACACATCTTATAGAAGGTATTGTATAGACTTCAAGGGTCACATCTCAAACTTTCCCACTTGGACTGTGTTAACACAGAAGCCCGTGTAATTACCCCACTGCCTAGCTCAGTGGATCCTTGACTCTGCAGAGTGGTGCTGCCTTTTGAAACTTGTTTTATCTTTTATACGAACACTGGAACTAATGCAGCCTTTCAGGGGAGATGCCATTTCAATGCAAAGGTGGCATCTCGTGTACAAAAGTGTCCTGTAAGTATGTATATAAGAAGCTCAAGTACTGTATAAGAATGCTGTGTAAATTATGTTATTACATACTTGTGTGCATGACAGCCCACATCCTATGTGCGCTTTTGTCTCTTAGAAAGCCTTGTTTGTCTGCAAGAACTTTTCTCAGTATAGAAGGCAAAATAATTTTGTACACATGTTAAAGAAATATACTTTTAAAAATCTATTTATGTGCAAAGAAGTTCCTTGTATGTTTCTGTCCAGTGTCATCAGCTGCTTGTGTATATATGATCAAATGTGTATCATTAATTCCATGTTTGTAAAGCTGTTCTTCTTCCTATAGACTAAATGCTTAAAAAATACTTGTTTTGCTGGTTCTGATTTAATTTAGTAAAAGATAAAACTGATTCATTTGATGATGTTTTTGTTATCTAATATGTAGCAATCCCATTCTGAAAACTACAAAATTGTTTATAATAATGATTAAAATAAAATAGATTGATGTTGTACTCTTTGTCCTTGGAAGAATAAACCCCCCTAAAAATGTGATTCACAGTGCTGGAGCTCTGTCTGCAACAGCTCTTCATAAGCCTTAGTATTGATTTGCATGTCTATGTGGTGAAGTTGTAGTTGTTTTTATAACATAGAAGGTGTATCAGAAGTCTTTTTGTTTAATTGTAACCTTACTGAAGAGTGCAGGAGGGTTGAACATGCAAAATAAGTGACTTACAGTTCACTCTGTAATTGGACTGTTAGATTTTTGTGCTTCTCTGACCACTTCAGACAAGGGCAAACATGCGGTCAATTTTGACCAAATTTGCATCTTGTGTAGTCTGTTTTGTACTTAACTCTGAGGACACCTTATGAAAGTGAGAAATTATACATCTTTCAACATGGAGAGAATGGCAAAAAACTTTCTGCTTTCCCTACTATTTTAATTGCAAACTATAGTTTTGCAACAAATTTAAAATTACATGTGCTATATGGCAATTTTAGAACATAATGAATGTTCTTAGCAAACTGAAATTCTTCTTCCAGAAATTTTCTCAAAATGGATTCTTGGCCAGACCACTGAAGGTTCAAGACTGCTGTTTCTCCCTTGTTTCAGCTCCTTTTTGGAGGACACTGTGCAGGTCGGGCTGCTAAGGAAGCGATCTGTGACTTAGTTACTGTAAATCTGCTTTTGCTATAAATATCTGCCCAGTGGCCCACCTTAGCTGTCAGTTTATTAGTTATTTACAGTTATTTGCCTTCTCAGTTCTAGTGAGTTTGAATAAAAATGTACTAAATACATCTGCAGTACCACTCGGATGTGGGGTAATTCTAAATAGAGAGGTTATACCGTGGAACAGCTCTTGGAGCACCCAGCGCTGTCCGTGGCGCTCCGGCCTTTCTGGGAATGTTAAGGAACGTATAGGTGTTAGCACTTTCGGCGTAGGTGCCTGCCCTGCCGTGGCGGGTGCGGTCGTTTCGCGCTCTGCTCGGTTCATGAGCTGTTCTCAGCCCTTCCCCGGCAGCCGCGGTGCCGCCCGGCCGCGCTCCCGCCGGGCGCTGCGCCGCCAGCCCGGGAGCGGCCTGGGCGGGAAAGGCCTGCCCACAGCCCGGGGCTGCTGCGCTTTGGCTTCCTGGGGCGCCCAGAGCCAGCGGTGTAGCATAAAACCGGCGTTTTGGTGCCTGAGGGGGAGAAAGCAATTGTGTTTAGAGAGACAGATCGGCAAATCCTCCCAGATTTTGTGCGGGCGCGGGTGCCGTGGGGCATCAGCTTGCGTGAGGTGGCGGGAATTGCGGGGAGAGGTGTTCTGTGAGGGTGAAGGATGGCGCTGAGCTGCCCGAGCCTTTCTTGATGCCTTCCAAGAAGTGAAGATGCAGTAGCAGCTGTTGCCGTTTGCAGCTTGTGCGGCCGGGCCGGGCTGCGGGAGGAGCTGCCTGAGGCCGCAGCTGCGGCCGCTGCCTCTTGGGCGCTGCGGGAAAGGGATCCCCAGGAGCCGCAGGCTTTGCCGCACTGGCTTTTCCTAGCTCAGCGTGGGCTGTAGGATGCTGAGAGACAGGAGGGAAGGGTGTGCTCTCTAAAAGTTGCAAATTATGTGCTAAGTGGTGCTGCGAATGGTTCTGGACTCGGCTTCGAGCCGTTCAGTGGCTCATTAATTCTCGAGATGGAGTTTTCTGTTACAGGGCGGGTTTCTGAAGGGGATCCATCCCGAGCAGGCAGCTAAGTTGCCAGTAGTTTTCCAAGAAAGCCGAAGGGCTGTGACTTTGGCAGCACCCGCTGCCTGCAGTGTGCTCAGACCCTGAGGTCGGTGAAGCTGTTTGACTCAAGGAAACAAATGATGGTGTGTGTTTGAAGTAAAACAAATGGCTGCTCTGGGAATAGCTGCGGGGGAGTCTCACGCTCTGCAGTGATAGAGTATATCCTTAGCAAGAAATGTGAGGTCCTTTACAGAGATAGCCTGTCACGGAAACCTTTTTCCCATTAGATATTCTTCCACTGTTCTCAGACTTGGGACCTGATTGTGAAGCGGGCAGACCTTTTCTGACTTCAGTTAATTGAGTTCCGAACTTAAAACCACCAGAAGAAGAATTTGAAAAAATAGAATTTACTTTTTTCTTTCTATAATGAGGGAAGTTCTAAGCGTTAAGGACATTGTAAAAATAACTAGTGCTTAGCTTAGGGAAACTGTGCATCAGCATGTGGTCGGAAATTGTTTCTGATGGTCCAGACGTTTGGGGACATACTAGCTCAGCCACAGGTAAATGACTGTTAAGAAAGAATATGGAAGACATTTACCCCTGAAATTATTAGTTAATGTGAAAGGATTACAGCCTGAATGTTAAATTGATGTACAAACAACAACACAATTTCTTCTTTTTTTCTGGTTAAACATGATCCCAGCTGTCCAGAGAGCATTTGATTATGGTTTTGCATTTTTAGATGAAGGGGGAAGTGGAGTGTGGAATCAGTTGTAGATTTCACCAAAAAAATTTATCCTAAAATTTGCTTCTCTGCCCATCATAATCATGGAATATCAGATCCCAACAGCACTGGAAATGTTCAAGACAAAGTGAAAAATTTGTGAATATTTTTACAAATTGCCAGTACCAGGCAGAATTAACCTGATGTAACAGTGCAGAGTGAAATAATTCACTTCCTGGAAATAACAAATGAAGTTAATGTTATGAAGGGCTGCTAGACTGGAGAATTAGACTGGGCCATCAATGTTCTTGAAAGCTGGTGCTAGAGACTGCCGTATGAACTAGGAGAGAATGGTATCAGCTGGAAAAGGGTGAAAAAAATTATGATTTAAGAGAGTACTGACAGTAGTTTAAAGTTACTGGGAGAAGCTATGGCGAGTTTTGAAAAACTTAAGTAGTGTTTTTCCAGTTAAAAGGATTTTTTTCAAAAGTATGAAGAGAACAGTAGAAAACAGAGGGCTGCTGTTCAATAGCTTCTCAAATAGGAGAGCCCTTAAAAGACTAACCTGTGTCCTAAAGACAGAAATGTGAGTTGGTGAAATATGACAGAAAGCTGAGGTTAGTTCAGATTTGAAGGATTGTGAAGAATCCCTTTAAAGAGTAGCATAGGTATGTAAGGGGCCCCACTGGAAGAGTACTTGGGCTTCTCTCAGCTGAAACATGGAAGAGATAGTTTATTTATTGACTCTTTTGGGGGATTAGGATGTTATGGTAGGGAAGAAAAACTGGTTTTCTCCTGAGAACAGGACGATGAAAATGTGGTTATTTCACAGAAACTAGGAATGTAAAACATGTCCAAAACAAAACAAAGAATGTCATGGAAACTGTCAGCTCATCATTCCCAGATGTTCTAATCGGTTGTAATTAAAATACTTGAACATTTTTATCCAAAAAATTATCATAACTGAGGACTGTGTAGCTCTGATGGTGACACCGTGCCAAAGTGTGTGATGTGTGTTGTGTACCAGAATGAAAAAGAGCAGCAGATCTGAGCACTGACACCAGTCAAATGTGAAAAATATGGCACGAGGGACACAAAGCAGCCCAGCCCCCTCCACCGTGAGTGATGCCCTGTGGTGTGATCTGAAACTCTGCTAATGGAGAGTGCTTAGAAAAGGGAAAATGGAGCTGTTGATGAGACTCATTGCACCAGGCTCTTATGAAATTAAATACATTAATAGAATATCATAGTGTTATAATGCTTTTGATTTATCATATAAGAGGATTCATGGAAGAGCTAAACAGCCTCTGCTTTAAGAAAACATCATCAGATCAAAGTTTAAGAGTCTTCTGCTTCCTCTCCAAACTCATGTGCTGGCTGCCTTTGGATTCTATGCTTGAAACAGTAAGCACCTTCTCCGTGTAAAAATCCCTGAAATTTACAAGTCAAAGATCACCTCACTTCTTGTTGTTGAGTGGTCTGGAAGTGCAAGATGCACTAGTGGCAAGAAAAGCAGAGTTTGTGTTTGGGAACATACTGCTAAGGAAGAACATGAGAGTTTGAGAAGGATATTCCAGATGGAGAAGTGCAACTTGCCAGTGGACTGCTGAGGCATCTCTAGAGACTTGCATTGGAGGGAAGAGGGAGTTTTCTGCAAGAAGTGGAAAAGTCCGTCTGCAGAACTGAGGTGAGTGTTTCATAGGGCTACTACTGTGATTGTTTTACCATTTGGCAGGGTGTTTTGAAGGTTACAGGATTTGGAAGTCTACGTTCCCTTGCCATTTTAAGTATCTCTGGTCAAATTTACCCCAATCTTGTTAAACCCATTAAAAATTTCTTCCTTGCACCTTTGCAAGAGAATTTTTTTTTCTCTAGTTATGCAAAACTTGGACTTGCATTTGTATGCACTGTGAAATACCACAAAACACCTAATCCACAGGTGTGTTTTAGTGTGTGCTGCTGGGGATATTCAGCTGCAGTATCTCAGCCTTCTATAGGATGGAAAACTCCCAATTAGTTTGAATGCCCCTGTAGGACCCTTATGGCTATTTATAAGTGAAAGTGGAAGAAATCATGCAAATCAGGGAAATCTATGTGATGGAAAAATTTTGGGAACTTTTTTTACACCTGCAATCCTCTGAACAAGGACTGCTTGCTCACAGGGGAGTAAAAGCCTGTCAGAGTTCAAGGAACATCTGGATGATGCTCTTAGGTATGTGACTGTTAGATAGTCCTGCAAGGAGCAGGGAGTTGGACTCAATCCTTACGAGTCTCTTCCAATCCAGTATATTCTATGATTCTGTGAAAAGGCAGATGAAGAAAACAGGCACAAACTGTATGGGGTAGACCTTGTATCAATTCAGTTGGATTTAACTAAAATTAGCTAAAGTTGGTAACCTTCGATTAGCTCTGTCTCTTGGGCTTGCTCACAGGTTTTTTGGTCCTTCAGTAAATGTTACAAAGGAATGCTTTAGGAAGCTGTATTAACAGCGTTGTGTGACTGTTCAGTTTATGTATTCTGTTTCCATCATACCTCCCAGCTTTCTGATACAAAGCTGTTGAGTTGTTTCTTCTCCATGCAGAGTAGTTTTAGAACAGTTAGAGCATGAAAGGTTTAAAGCAGCATCCAGTGAGGGAACCATTATGTACACTCCAGAATGCAGCTTTAGTACCTTCACTGGCAAGAGGATCTATCTGCTATTGCTATTTTTTCTTTTCCACACAGTGGCATCATGCTCCTGGATAGTTGAGTCTTAAAGGAGGTGGGTTATGTATGTTTGATGGGGAACAGTATATTTTTAGTGGTTTGGTGTGTTCTTTAAACTACTTCAAAACAACAGCCACATGGTGTGTTGGTAGAAAATTCTTTGCATTAAGTGTTTGAAGGAGCCTTCTTGCTCCTACATCCAGATCCTGTCCTACAGCTCAGACAGTGCAACCAGTTACTACAGTCTGGTCAAACCCATTTCACCTCCAGCAACTTTCCTTCCTTTGTGACTTCTCCTTGCCAGCACTGGACATCTTTCTGTTCTTCAGCCCAGAGTATTGCCTTTATTCTCTGTGGGAACTAGCTAAAACTTAAAAATACTCATGGGATGATGCATTTAAGAAGATCCATGTCACTTTTTGCATATTGAGGCAATATTGTTTCTATTTAGTCTTCGGTGTTTTTAACAGTACAAGTTTCCACATCATTTTCATTGTTTTAGAATTTCCTTCCGTGATTATTTTGGCTTCTTTAATTGAAAAAATCTTGGAGTTCCTGAAGCCCAGTTCTATTACCTGCATTTAGCTCCCATGAACACAGGTCCTTTTCCTTGTTTATTTAACCAGCCATATCAATGGTAACAGAGTCCCATTTGGTAGATCCTGAATTCCCACCCTGCCCTATATGAACATGTGCTTGTTCTTTTCTTATGTAATCAGGCAAATGAATTAAAACAGATACCAATAAGACTTTATTGTATCAAGTTATATCCACATGAATTTTTGTAACTAAAATCAGAAGAAATCTTCCCTTCACGTGTTAAACTCTTAGCAGGGTTTATCTGGAAAAGGACAATACACTTAGAAGGGAATCTAAAACTGAATGTGAGAAAGAAAGCAGTAAGTGAACTCAGTGACCCATATCTGCTGTTTTTAGCACAATGTCTGTAGCAATGTTTTATGGCAAGCATCATTATCTGAGGAACTATGAGCATTCATGCTTTTATATAAGATTGGGGACTATTTTGTCCTTGAAGTATTGGTTCAAGGGCATTTAGGCCTCATCTTCCTCCCTGCATTGGGGCACTGGTGTATGGACTACATTATGACTACAGTTCTTCTCAAACTCAAATTCCCAAATCCATGCTAATAGGGGGAAGAGAAGCAGCACAGGAGATCAAGTTCACATGACTGCCCCTCTTGATGAACTTCACTTGCCTGTGACCAGCCTTTTTTTCCATAGCTGAATGGAAGTTCATGAATACATTTATAGTGTACCAACATGTCCACAATCATCCATGGATCCTTGCAACCAAAGCTTGTGTCTCTGGGGGCACTGTAACTGGGGAAAGGATTAATTCCGTCTGTTCTGTAGGTAATAAAAGCAGAGGTATTTTTGCCTGGATTCTGGAGTAGCTGTAATGACTACCAATAATTTCACTCTCCTTAACACCTAGATTTTGAAAAAACTTTTTTATTCATTCTGATGGTCTTGGCATAGAGATTTCTACATTCTCCACTTCCGTTGTGTCCCCGTCTGCGTTGCTCAGTGTTGTCAGCAGAAACGGGCAGAGCTCCTGGATAGCTGTGATGCTCATATCACCTCACTCTTCACTCCTCTGTAAGAGTGAGGCCTTTCTGCCTTCATAGGCCAAGGGAAGAACTGGGTGCTTGCCAGAGCACTTTAGGACAGGCCATCTGATCCTCTGTGGGTCCTTAATCCTCTGCAGATGACGACTGGTAATCCACATGTAGCCACCGTACCTGGCATTACTTGGTTGCCAAGTTCACCCCCATGAAGCCCATTTCTAGTGTGCAAAATGAAGTCGCTGTTGGATGTTTGCAGTTTGGATGCAAAAGATTGTTAAAGTGCATTTTCAGTGTAAATGAAACATGTTTCCTGCCTCAGGAAGGAATTAGCGAGGCATATGCTAATTGCAAAAAACCCCAACCCTGTGGGGATGGCTTGCTGTCCCTATCTGGCTTATTGAGTCCTTGCTGCCCTTCAGGTTCCTGCCCCTACAGGTGGACAAAAGTAGGACATTTTGAGTGCTTTTGAATTTAAATTTTGAAGGAGCTTGGAAGACACCAGCATAATGAGGACAGAGAGAATTTTCTGCTGTTCACATGTTCCTGTGAACAACCTTCTAACTTGTTAACTTCTAAGTTGCCCTTCTAACTTGTGGGAAAGGTTAAAAATTACACATGGTGCTATGCAGATGGGGACAAGAGCAGAAGCAAAGGAAAATGGGAGGAGAGCAGCTAGAGAAAGCAAGATGCCTGGGTGCGGTGAAACCTCTGAAACAAGTGAAGTGCTTTGTTGCACAGCCACCCCTCCAGGCAGTGTAAGAGCTGGCCCAGCAAGGACTCTAGGGTGGTACCAGGAAGAGCATTAGCAAGTTCCTGTTACTCAGCTATAGAAAATGGGAATGTCTCTGTGGCTTGTCACTGCAAAAGAGAGAACTTACTTGTTTTCCTCTTTTCCTCACCAAAATGGGTGCTTGAAAGGATTTAAATCAAATTTCTTAGGAAAGTTGACCCTCATAGGCAAAGCATAGATCAGGTACTTGGAATCACTGCTGATGACACTGCCAGAAAGGACCTCTGCTGGAATATGCTTAAGGAGGAATCCTGATGACTGGAAATGAGACCAGTGCGGGTGAGCAGAGACCTGGAAAACATGATCTACAAAACACACTGGAAAAGTGGGGTTGCTTCATCTGCAGAAATCTAAGGGACAGCGTGATTAATCCTCAGACATTTAAATAATTGATATTGAGAAAGGTAGCAATAGTCTGTTTTTCATGTACGTTCACAGAAGGGCAATAAAAAGATAAATTAATTGGAAAGATAGAAGGTAAAGATTTTTATATTAATGCAAGCTTCTTAAGAAAAAACCCTAACCATGGAAAGGAGACATTACAGGAGGTGAGGCAGAATCTTCCTTAATGGCAATTTAAGATAATCTGAAGCTCTAGAGGAGCTAGTCTGGCTTTCCTCGATGGGTAAGGAGATGGTCTGGGTGACCTGCTTCCTTTGTTTCCATGGAATCTGTGACCTTTATAACACCAGTTTAGCTCCATTCTTTTTGAATCTTGCTGCTTCTGATTTTGACATATGTAAGCCAGGAGCAATTCAATTCAATAGTGTTACTTAATCATCACACGCATTCAAATGATTTGACCAAAGTGAGCAAAAAGCTAGGATTGCTATTTGCACCGAGTAATAGCTGTTTGT
>WAAG01074527.1:14703-54403 GCA_013390105.1 Tichodroma muraria
AATTCGTGGAAATAAAAGGCTACAAAAATGTTATTTCTTTTCATTTTGAGAGTTTTGAATATGGCCAACATGCAGTGGCTGAGTGTGTGTGATGGAGGTGGCAACACATGGCTCTGCCTCCTTGGAAGTGATGAGGGCAGATGGCTCAAGCCCCTAAATCCCATTATTTTAATTACCTGCTTTACAGCACCTGCATGCTGAGACAAGCAAACTAGAATGTCTGGATGAAAAAGAAACAAACACAGGATTTTTCTGGAGCTTATTTTTCTCTGTAACTTTCTGAGAGGGAGGTTTGTGGAAGTCGTCGTTTCTGCTCCACTTCCAAGGCGTAATTTACCACCTGCTTGGGTCAGGTGCTGCCTTTCAGCCCGCTCTGATAGACTTGTGTTTTGTCTGATGAAAAGGTTCAGGCTGGGCTTTCTGGGTATTCTGTCCACCTGTGTCCAAGATCAGTGTAAAACACCTTTGAACATACGCACACGTCAGCATGACAAGACAACTGCAGCCAAGGTTACCTCTGCCAGTGTCTCGGCTTTCCCTCACACCCAAAGGGTAATCACTGTCTCTGGGTCTTCTCAGGGTTCGTTCCCTGTCTGCAGCCTGGACCCTGCAGAAGGTGGAATGCTTTCCCTGCAGCCCCCAGTGAGAACTGGTACATGATCTCTGCCCTAGACATTCTCTCAGCGAAGGCAAGTAGCCCACTACAATGCCCTGTTGCTTTTTACTGTAGAATAGTGCACGTACTTCTGAGGAAGTTACTGCACTTCATTTTCCTTATACCACCTTCTGTAAATTCTTCGATAGAAGTGTTGCAGTATCCAAGGGTATCTCATTTTGTATTAAGAGGTATTGAAACAAATGTTTTATTTCACTTCCTGAAAGGCCCCCATCTGGGTGATATTCTTAATATATGTGCTCTTATATATGTGTTTAAAAATAATAATAAAGATTAAATGAGTACAAAATTTTAAAAGTTTAAACCGCAAACAACAACAACAAAAATTTATCAGAATAGGGAGTATTCCCAGTGGTCCTAATAAATTTGACACCAACCATTCATATTTCTTAATATTGCAGAGGGTGTTCAGCCTCTGGCTGTGCTTCCAGGACACTGTGCCTTGTCTGTTCAGTCAGGTGTGCTGCCTGACCTCTGACATCCTCCAAGCAGCCCGGTGAGCCTGCAAAGGACAGTTCTCAGCTTGTTGCAGCCTTTCATGACCATATCCAAGAATTTCCTTTTTTTTTTTTTTTACTGTATCCCTCCTCAGAAACTCAGAGACGTTTCTTAATGTTGCAGATGATTTTAGATCCCTGATCTGCCGGAGGCCCTGGCAGAGGAAGGGCTCTGCCATTTGGTAGCCTGTTGTATCTGAAGAGCCTCTTGCCTGTGTTTGGAATGAGGAGTTATTTTTGATACTGTTTCTGATGTTAGCCCCAAGTACTCTTGGAGTATTTCCAAGTTTTCTAAATGTTCTTGTGTCTTCTCCCTGTTTTGGTTTGTTTAATTTTTTCTATTTTTTTTTCTGTGCTTATGTCACTCTGCTTTCCACCAGGCTGGAAACAGGGAACATGTCTTGGAGTTCCCTGCACAATATTCCTGTTTCCAGACTCGCTGTGTCTGGCTGTCCTCGGAGCACTGTTGCCCATTGCAGTGAGCAGAAGGCAGCTCTGGCTGGGTGCTGCTCTGACCGTGCCGTGCCACTGGTGCCCCTACAGCTGCATGGCAGAGCACTGCATCAGGAGAGCTGCACACCAATTCAGAGCCTGAGCTGGTAACAGCTTTTGTTTCCAGCTTCAGTGGTGTAATTTGTATTTATCTGTGTTTTTAAGAGTAGTGTGTTTCAGTTTGAGTGAGACAATGTAATACATATCCCACAGTACAGCTTTCGCTCCTGTGGGAATAGGGGTAGCGGTGTGAGTTAGCAGGAGGTCAGCTTTTTCATCTGCTACACCCTTCCTGAATGATCTTGGGCAAGCTCTTCAGTCTGTTTATGCCTCAGTCTGTCTGGCTGTGTAGACGAGAGAGGAAGGCACCGCCCCCCCTCACAGCCCTTGCTCCCTCACAGTGAGAGAAGATGCTTCCCTGGGCAGAGATCACCTTCTGCTGTGTTTGGATGTAAAGGTCTGATCTCTGCGAGCTCTAGAAACAGCTTACTGTAAATGATACTAGCAACACTAACACTCCGTACGCTTTGCAATACGCCTGCATGAGGCAATGTCTGTGGGTGTTTAGATAAGCTGGAAGCAGCTGGATTTGGCCTCTGCACCAGCTGCTGTGATCACAGTGCAGTTCTCTGCTGGTCAGTGTGTGTGCCGGTGGGGACGGCTGGGAGCGCTACTCCGTGAACTTTGCGATCTCTGTATTCAGTACCTGCTTTTGGCACTCTCATCTCTCTCACTTACGAATGAGTGGGTGAGGGAGGAGAGGACTGGACTGGGCTGACTCTTTCACAGATGAACCATAAAGAGCGCAGGAGCTGAAACACAATCTCCTCCTCCTTTCCTGTGCTGTTTCACGGACAGCCTTGCTCACAGCTGGGAGGAGGACAGCCTCACCAGCAGCCTGAGCAGGAGCGAGGAGAAGGGAAGTTTTGTGCTCTTCACATTGCAAGCAAAACCCCTTTGCATAAACTCTGCTAAGAGGTGAGTTTCGTTTTTATCTATTCGTTTTTGAAAGCAAGTTAATTTTCCATCACTGAGCAGGTCTCACGCCTGGAGAGGTGGTAAGACAGTTTTCTAGCTGAGTTGTTTCAGCAAACCTATGAGGTGCACCAAGGACTCAACCAAAGCAGTGAGTTCAAAAAAATTCACAACTTCAAAATTAATTTCCTTGGCAAAGTTTCTATTAGAATGAACTTTGAATAAAGGTTTTCCCAAAAACATTTTCTTGAGTTCCAGTTAGGCAAAAGGAGAGCTGAATGTTCAAGTTGTATTGATGAAAGGAAATGGTTAAGATAAACTGAGAAACTGTTTGTTGTTTGAAGCAAGGAATCAGAACAGTAGCTTGTAGATAAGTTCCTGAAGTCATTTTCAGAGAACTTACTAGTACTGTATAACTTGAATAGATATAAGATATTTTGAAGTACTAGTAAGTGACTTAAATACTTTATTTCCCCTGAGAACACAAGCCAAAAGTTATACCTAACAGGAAACTGCTAAACCACATACCTCAATGTGTGGGTGCTCTGTGTACACCTATATAGTTTTGTCTTTGTATCTCAAATGTATGTCATTACTGTGTTTTCTTGCTGCTGTTTAGAATCTGGCTTGGAAAACTTGAAATGTAAGGTTTTGTTTAGAGAAGTGAAGTCCATCAGGTGAGAAATTAATCTTTTTTTTCAATAGGATAAAAACCTTTTGTTTGTTATTGCAGCTTGTCCTTGTTATGAAAACATTTTTCCTGTTCTTGTCAGTCTTTGTAAAGAAACAAGAAAAGCAATTCACTGAGTGATGCTTTCTTCTTTTGTGTATCGCATGGGGAGGGAAGCTGAGAAATAGAGCATTTAGAAGAATATTACAGCTTGTCCCATCCTCTTCTGTTCAAAACACATGTAGATATTTATTAACAAAAATATAAGAAAACTTGGCAGTAAAGTAAGTAAAAATGGCTACACGTATGTTCATAGGACGTGACAGTGTCACTGTGAGCATTATGGGACTTTCTGAGCACTCTGTTAGTCAGTACCCACTGTGACTTTTTCCACATTAGCACTCTGTATTCACAGCGGTCCCAGAAGAGCAGTGTCTAACCGCTTCTTCTTTCAAGTTCTCTTAATCAAGAAGCCAGTAAGAGGTAGTCAATCCTGTGTATTTGACACCCACTCTTTCATTTCTTCTTTGTGGAAACAAAATTTTCTACTGTCCTTGCCCCTATCCTTCCTGCCTCCCCATCTTTCTGCTGCTGTGTTGTTGTTCCCCCGTATCAGGCTGCTCCTGCACATGCCCTTGTAAAATCTTTCTGTTCCATGAGCACAGAGGCAGAAGAGTGCCGTTTCCAGTGTATTTTACACTCGGTGCTGTACGGCTGTAGGTAAGATGATAGCATGGAAACCACATCCCCAAAGTTTTAGAAGTCTTTACAGAGTCTAGGAAGAATACTGTAAGAAAATGTTTAGGGTCAGACAAGTACGTTGTTCTGTGACAGCAGAGGTGAAAATGTCTACATCACAGCATTGTGATTTGAATATCACAGTTTTAAATGAAGAAAGATTTGGTGGTTCCAGTATCTCATTAAAAAAACTTGTGTCACTTGACACCTTCAGTGAGAGGTCATTATTTCACTTTGTGGTTGGTAGACAAAAGTTGTCTCCCTTTGTTCTGGATCTGAGGACTGTAAGCAATCTTATAGCAGCAGGAAAATAGAGAGGTGGGATATGGGGAAAGGGTAGAGAAGGGAGGCAAGTGAGTCTCTGCAGAGCTAGCTGTACACCGGTGTCATTGTACTAGATGTCATTGGTTAGGGTGAGCCTGAGGCTGCTTGTGAGGTCAGACAGACAGGAAGCTTCTCACCTGTGGCTAAGCACAGTTGCCCAGGGCCAGGTGTTCAAAGGTGGGGGTGTTAATGTAAATTTTCCTCACCTAACCAGCCTTGTGGATGGTGTCACTCAGATTAATCAGCTACTGCTCTAAATGTGAGGTTTTTTGGCATCCCAGTGAACGGTGCATGGAGAAGAAAATTTCTTTCCAGTTTTTCTAGTCCTGACCTAAGGGTGCATTCGTGGTGCCCCGGGGCATCACTTCTGATGGCTGTATTGTGTCAGTGTGGTGGTAACTGAAGAAAGTCATGCCCACTCATGATGACATTTACACAACCTGGTAATTATTTTTGAGGGAAAAACTGGAAAGAGAACTCCAGCCATGGCAGCCTTGTGACTCATTACCTTATAATTAGCTGATTGTCTCCTCTAATATGTTTGTTTTTCCTATAAAGCTTATTCTGAGTGGCTTTTATTGCTTGTTATGAATTCTTCTGCCAGCTGAAGCATTTGCAGAGCTGCTGACCCTGACAGCTGGTGGCAATTGTTTTTGAAAAGACACAGAACAGCTTTAAAATTTAGAAGAAACTGACCAATAATTTTAACTAAAGGTAGTAGTAAGCAACAGCAGCTAAGAAAAACATTGCAGTGTATTCTCTAAGGGATACATCCACTGTAACACTTTTTCTCCACTAGAAACACCATTCTGAACTCTGTTAATAGGGTAGGAAAACCCTAGAGAAAGAGGTTTTTAGGCACTTTGTCTGGAAGCTGTAGCTAATTTGTCTGAAAAAGAGAAAAAGAGTAGATAATAGGTTTAAAACCCTGTTAGAGGGAGAGTGAGAAACAGGTTCACCTGAAAGTATATGCTCTCCATGGAGCCCTCTTGCCAGAAGTTGTTTCTGTGGCAACAAACTTCTTTCCAGCTGGGTTGTATTGGAGTTCAATCTGGGATTGCTTAGGCTCAGATCTGTCACCATGCCAGAATCAAATAGAAATGCAAAACTGATCTGACCTACATGTAACAGAGAGGGCACTCTACTGCTGTTACTGTTGCTCCACAGGAGCTGTCCTCCTGACATTCTCCACTCAGAAATTGCTACAGACATCTATTTATTGGTGCTCGGATGAGCCTGGACTTCCATTTCTGAACATTGTTGCTTTATTCAGCAAGGTTTCAAGCTTCCTTTCTCTTACGTTGTGTCCTATGGGCCAGCAGTTAAGACACAAAGCTTTGAAGAGAGGTTGAGTTGCCAGCAGAGGAAGGGAAGATAAATAATGGATAAATTACAAAAGCAAATATAATTAAACTATCAAAGTTCAATCACTTTAATGACACCTGAATAAAATGCTAAAATATCAGTAGGGAAGAATGGAAATGTTTCAGAGATCTATTGGTTTGGCTTTCATTTAACTCAATATTTTAATAACCATTAGAATGTTATAATTTTATATCTGGAAACATTTCATCTTCCTTCTGCCAAGGAAGGAGAGATTTTACTCTGTGATGGATAATGATTTAGTGTCTACTCATATCTAATTAGAGGGTGTATCTGGTTTATGCTTCATGTTTAAGAACTGTTCAGACGTAGCTTTTAAAATAGCAATTGTCTTTTAAGCTTACAGGAGGCTTAAACTAAAATCTGAGTTTATCATGTCAGAACATTATTATTTGAATTATTTGGAATTTGAACTTATGTCCAAATTTCAGAGCTGGTTGTATACCACCACTCCAAAGCAGGACCTGAATTTCTGAATAGCTCTCAATTTGTAATCTCACATCTCCTGTGCCAGCTTTTACATCTCCTCAAGAGCTCATCAGAACACCCCTGTAACAAGCATTTGATTCTCTCCCTTTTCTCTAGTCAGTAGCATGTTTGGAAGTCTGAATGATTTACAGCAAGGTTGTTGCTTTTGCTGTGAATTGCTTCTTTGATACTATTAGAGAAGGAGGGTTTTGCCTTTCTGTGAGGTCATGCCTCTCCAACTACTTTTCTCAGTTTTTGTGTTGAACCTCTTTTATCCAGAAATGGAAAATCAGGAAATGGAAATGTAAGCAAACCTGCAGATAAAGATGCCAGCACTTTATTTGAAGTGATTAATCCACTGGGAACTAGGTTGTTGGAGTCCTGTACCCTCAAGTGAAAAAAAACCCCTGACATTTTCAATAGTCATCTAGGGAGCAAGAACAGCAACGAGGGAAATAGCACAGAGGAAAACCTTCTGCAAGGCACACTGCTTCTCGTGAGAACACTGAGAAATAACAATGGAAGAACGTCTTACATGTGAATATTGACTCAGTTCTACAGGAAACTTGGTTAATCTCCAGAAGGGAAACCGAAAAAAAAGGGAAGAAATTTAACTAAAGGTAGCAATAAGGGACAGTTTAGTAGAGTTATGTTTCTACCAACTAGAAGGGGACTATTTGAAGACATGCACAAATACATATGCATAATGCACCCCACACACCACTCTTCCAATTCTGTAACCAAGGAAGAAATACAGAGATACAGAACAAGAGCCAAAAAAGACTCAATTGAGCCTAAAAGGAAATGAGCACAGCTAAGCAGAAGTGTGTGGAAGTGCTAGACTAGAAAGAATTGCATCTAGAACAGAAACATATCTGAAGTGCACAATGGTGATCGATGTAAGCCGGAAACACAAACACAGTGCAAAGGCACAAAAGAGTTATTTTAGTTTTTAGATGACAACGGTGCACACAGTGTTAGGTGCTTCAGCTGAATAGGCTCCTATCCCTTGATGATTTTTTTTCTCTTTGATTAAGAAAAATCCAAACAGAGGAAAAAAAAATTAAGTAAAAAAAAAAAAAAAAAGAGGAGTGGAAGGGAAAAATCTTCAAATACTGTAAGCAACTTTTCACTTTGCCACATCTTAAAACTTTTGCAGTACAAAATGAATCATATACTGAATCATATATGCAGAAAAAAAAATGGTATTTTAAAAAGAGATTACTTCATTGAATGTATCATTATTTGCTGATGCATGAAATAATGAAAATGCTAATATTCTTCTTACACAAGAGTTCTGCTCCATCTCTTTAGACATGCCGGAGTTTCAACCACATTTCAGTTAGACCTAGCAAGCAAATTTTTTCTATCAAACAGCCCTTGCTGGTTATCAAGTGTTGATTATGGATGTTGATTATGGATTTGCCAAGCACTGATTATGGATGTCCCAAGGTTGTCAGTAGCACTGCACAATAAGTCCTATCCATTGAATTATCAGTAAATGAGGAGAAAAAAAAGTATAGATGGGTGTTTTGTTGTTTTCTAGATGACTTCTAGTTAATAAAAATAATTCTGTTTGGAGGGTGTGATGTGCTGATCCTTGGGTTCAAACTGGCATTACAAAAGATGCGAGCAGAAAGATAATTTGGTCCCTGCTTGGTTCTCTAACTTGTCAGTTTTTTAACAAGTTTTCCCTTGAGTGAAGCTGGGGAGGTTTGACAGAAGGGACTGCCTTGCATGTAGCTGGCATTTCGTTCCCTTTCTGCGTGAGCATGTGGGTACAGAGAGCAAGTTGTTCTCAATACACTTGTTGGCCCCAGGGCCATGAGAATCTGGCCAAAGGTAGAGGCTGACAGCCAGTGCTTTGCTCAGCCTTGGTGTGTGCTGACCAGGACGGGGTGCTCTGACCAGGACGGGGTGCTGACAGTGTGCTATGGCCCACGGTATGTAAATGGATGGCTCATGCTCAGGCAGCAGAGAAATCTGTGGGTGACTCCCATGGCTCCCTTTGGGTAGCCACTCTGTGAAACAGGGGCTGTGTGGCAGTCCTGGGGCTACAGGGACACACTGGCAATCTGAAAAAGGCAAAAATCATTGCAATGAAATACAGATACGAATTAAACCTGAAGTTGCTGACTTCAAGATGTCTGGCATTGCCTGATGTAGCACTGTGCTGTTGTCAGAGCAGGCTGCAGCATTAAAAGAGGCAATAATACAGAGTTTAGGAAAATGAATCAGAAGGATGATTTTCCCCAAGGCTGTAGATGGTAAAATGAATCAGAACTCATTTAACTCAGGAGGGTGAAGTTTCTATTTCTCAATTCTAGGCTACAACACAGTTGTTCCAGTCGTTGTTCCTTACTAATATTGTATGGTGATCATGGCTTATGTGGCTTCTAATAAGCAAGACCTGTGTGATCTTGGCTTTTCTTGCATTGTCCTGTTCAATGAGGATCAGTGTACAAGTTTGGAATTATAAGCAGTTCTGTTGTCTCTGACTCATTATTACTTGCCTGCTACTTTTTCAATAGAGACAGGATGGTGTTTTGGCTTTTGTGTCAAGGAGGATTGTGGGGGAGAGGGACATTGACTTGGCTGAGGTTTTAGTTTAGGGGAAAGGAAGATTTGGAATTTTTTCTCTGAGTAATAGAGTGATTTAAGATGTCTGCAGGAAGTGGTGTGATGTGTTTTCCTCCACCTTGTTCTGTACTCAAGCAAGTCATACACAAAACTTCAACATGTGCCCTGTGGGTAGGAACTAGTCATAGTAACTCAGCAGTGAAATACTTGGAGGGTCATGTCGTCCACTTGGTTGATCTTTAACAGCAGGAAGTGGGGGATAAATGAGGGTCATTTTTTAAAGCTTTGAGGCAGCTATAACATGATTAATTTCAGCTGTGATTCACCTCCCTGATACTACTTGGATTGCTTGCCTGAAGTTACACATTGCATGAACTTATTACCATAAATAGGGATTTTCCAAAGTATTTTTTTCAGTACTTTCTTGCTCTCAACCAGTTGTTCAGACCTCACATGAGGTAAAAAGGCCCTAATCCTAGATAAAGAATAAATAGTGGTGTGAGATAGAATGAGTAGTCTGAGGGAACAGGCAGATGTATGGGCCAAGCTACTGTCCATGATATTAGAGAAGTTGTGGCAGTCAGAAGTCCCAGGTGACTGGAAAAACAGAAACATTGTACCATCTTCAAAAGGGATAGAAAGATGGACCCTGGGTACTACCCACCTGTTAGCATCGCCTCTGTCCCTGGGGAAGATCATGGAACAGATCCTCCGAGATGCTCTGCTAAGGCACAGCAAGCACAGGGAGGTGATTTGGGACAGCCAGCAGAGCTTTACCAAGGGCAAGTCCTGCCTCATCAGCCTATGGCCTTCTATGACGGAGTGACTGCTCAGTGGGTAAGGGAAGGGTTACAGATGTCATTTATCTGGACTTCTGTAGAGCCTTTGACACAGTCCCCCTCAACATCCTTCTCTCTAAACTGGAGAGATGGATTTGGTGGGTGGACTCTTAGGTACATAAGAAATTGGTGGAACAGTTTCATGCAGAAGCTCATGGTCAATGGCTCAGAGTCCTAATGGACCTCAGCAATAAGTGGTATTCCTCAGGGATCCATACTGGGACCAGTTTTATTTAGCATTTTCATTAATGACGTAGATGAAGGAATCAAGTGCAGCCCAAGCAGATTTGTAGATAACACTAAAGAGAGGAGGGACACACCTAAAGGATGGGATGCCACCCGGGTAGACCTGGAAAAGCTCAAGAAGTGAGTGCATGCAAATCTCATGAGGTTTGACAAGATCAAGTGTGAGGTGCTGCACTTGGGTTGGGGCAATCCCTGCTATCAACACAGGCTGGGGGATAAACAGATCGGCGCAGCTCTGCTGGGAGTGCTGGTGGATGAGAGGCTGGACAGGAACACTTGGAGCCCAGAGAGCCAAACATGTTCTGGGCTGCATCCAAAGCAGCATGATCAGCAGGGTGAGGGAGGGGATTCTACCCCTCCACTTCCCTCTGTTGAGACCCCTCCTGGAGTGCTGCATGCAGCTCTGGAGTCCTCAGCAGAGGAGGACATGGACCTATTGGAGTGAGTCCAGAGGAGTGTCTCTGTAATGATCAGAGGGATGGGGCACCTCTCCCGTGAGCAAAGGCTGAGTGATTTGGGATTTTCACAGCCTGGAGAAGAGGGGGCTCCAGGGTGACCTAATTGCTGCCTTGCAGTACCTGGAAGGAGCCTAAAAGAAAGATGGTGGGAGACGTTTTACAAGGGCATGTAGTGATAGGACAAGGGGGAACTTGTTAGCTTCAAACTAAAATTTAGATTAGATGTTAGAAGGAAATTTTTTACTGTAAAAGTGGTGAGGCACTGGAACATGTTGCCCAGATAAGTTGTGGATGCCCCATCCCTAAAAGTGTTCAAGGCCAAGCTGGATGGGGCTTTGAGCAACCTGGTCTAGTGGAAGGAGTTCCTGCCCATGGTTGGAAGGAGATGATTTTTGAAGTCCCTTCCACCCCAAACCATACTATGATCCTATGATATTGGACTAACTGTGCTAATTATCCTACCTGCCTCCCTTGCCCTTCATGTCAAGTTGTCCTTTATATGTGCAGGTACCAACAAAGAAGTCCAAAGTCATAAAAACCTGAAATGGAAAGGTATAGAAACAGAACATGGAATTCCCAGAATATCAAAAGATGGAGCAAATGGAATCATTTACTCAAGACTGTAAAAAATTGCATGTCCATGTTAGGAAAAATTGGGCATTGATGAGTAATTAGTCTTTTGTTTATGTGGATTCTGAAAAAAAAGTTGCTGACTTCCTTCTTTGACAATAGGTTTATAAGACGAGTCATCTGATAATGACAAAGTAAAGTTATTTACAGAACACTTTTACAGTTCCCTTAAACTGAAACAGATATACGGAGTAATAATTATTGTGCTTGGAAGTTCACATTGGAAAAATCCACTTGCAAGTTACAAACACTGAATGGATTGTGCATAGATGTAAATTGCTTTAGTTTAGAAGCTCAATTTGACTCCTCTTTTTCACAAAACAAAGTGTTATGTCTGTTTTACCCCAATTTGTCATAATTTTTGAAGCATTACCAGCAATAATTCACAAATTGCTGTAACTAAATCCCCTGGAGTGCATGTAGTTTTTTAAAATATCTGTTAGCCTTTGCTGATCTATCCTCCTCTATGCCTCCATCCTATTGTTAAAAATAATTTTATTAGATGCTGATTAACAATTCTGGTTCCAAAGATTGGAATAAAAAACAACAGCAAATATTTTAGCTATCTTTATATAAATATAAAATTATTTATATACCAGATAAACATATGTTATATAAATTCTGTATTATAAAAATAAATGTATATATTTGTGTTTGTGCTTCATATATACTTGTCTTTCTTTTCCTTCACTTATCTTGTGTTACTAGAAATATCTTTCATTTCCTTTAATGGCTCTTTCTGTTTGATAACCTTCTAGAATCGGAATGGTCTGGTTTGGAAGGGGTCTTTAAAGGCCATCTATTCCATCTCTCCTTCAATGAGCAGGGGTATCTTCAGCTAGACCAGGTTGCTCAGAGCACCATCAAACCAGACCCTGAATGTTTCCAGGGATGGGGCACCCATCACCTCTGTGGGCAATCTGGGCTAGTGTTTTATCACCCTCATCATAAAAATATTCATCCTTGTATGTAGTCTGACTCTACCCTCTCGTAGTTTAAAACCATTGCCCCTTGTCCTATTGCTACAAGTCCTATTAAAAAGTCTGTTCCCATGTTTCTTGTAAGTCCCCTTTAGATACTGAAAGCTGCAACAAGGTCTTCCCAGAGCCTTCTCTTCTCCAGGCTGAACTACTCCAACTTTCTCATCCTTTCCTCACAGGAGAGGTGCTCCACCCCTCTTGTCATTTCTGTGATCTTCCTCTGGACCTGCTCCAGCAGGTCCATCTCTTACACCATAATTCTTATGATTAAACCCAAATATCATTGTGCCATTTCTTCATACTCGGTGGTGCACCCAAATTTCTACTCTTTTCTACTTTTCTTTCCCCTCAAATGTACTCTAAGGATAGTATCCCTTTCCTGCACATTTTATGTTGTTCAACCAGCCCCTAGTCTCTTCTGCTGCTCATTGCTTCCCTGCCTTATCTGACATTATGCTTCCAGGCTCTGTGAAACAGGATCAAACAATCTGACAAACCTGCAAGTGTTGAAGGAAGCTTAGCATGTGAATTTAAGGGCTGGTGTTTGTGTAGATAATGACCTGAACCCAGCCCTAAACTGAAACCACCCTGGGTTTCTGATTCCAAGATATGCGGGACAGTTCAAGTCCTGCAATGGCAGCCAAGTGACTCAGGCCTGTCTGCAGTGTATGGCAGGTGCAAGGAAAGATTAAATAGCAGGAGACCATGCAGGCACACAAGCATGTGTGTCTGCACTCCCTGTTAATGGAAGTGGGTGTTTGTGGATGAGGCAAGCTGAGTGCGCAACGGTTGCAAATTCCAGCAAGGAAGTGCTTTGGTGCAGTCCCATTTGTCTCTGCCAAAAAAATATGTAGGCCTAGTTGCAGACATTTTCTTACAATGAAAATTGTAGCAGTGTTCACTGAAACTGAAAAGACCCACCTGGGCTCCCTGCTGCTACTTGGTCCAAGGTGAAGAGGCTGTTGCTGCCAGTGGCTCTAGCTGCTTCCTGTGCCATTGCCAGCAGGCAGCGCTCAACACGTGAGCTGCCCCATGGTTCATGGTGCAGGGGCAAGTCGTGTTTGCCAACAGCTAAGGCACAAAGGAGCTGGGAAAGAAAAGAACTGATGTTGAACTCTCCGATGAGTAATAAAATTGGCTTGTTTAAACTATGAAAAAGTGAGGCTTTCTGAAGCTCTGGGATCCTTGGCTTTATTTTTAATCCAGGAACAAGAGAATTGTTTGGAGCTCATGTAGATGGAGAGATTCTTCTAATTTATTGCCAAGACTTAAGCTTAGATGAGTATCATCTGAAAGATGTGGGCATTTAGGAGATAGAAATATTGCCTGGAAATGACTGCAGACTCGGGATACTGAAGGTGTTACATAAACTATGAAATAAAACAGAAAAGTCACACAGCTGCACTATATCTATATTAAAGAAAATCTAAAAAAATCTGTCTAAAAGAAATGCCTTTGTGTTCCTGTTCATAACTGCTTTCAGCTTTATGATTGTCTGCACCCCAGATGTTTTATGTATAGCAACTTTTAAAATTTTTCTCCTCCTTCTATCCAGACATGACCAATAAGTATTGGGGGAGCTATTTGTCTTTTCTATACCCCGCATCACCTTTCCTTCATTTTCCACTTTTTCAGACAGCTTGTAAAGTACTGTGTCATATGTTCTTAATAACAGAGTGGGCTCTTCCACACCCATTTGTTTAAACCTGCCAGTGCAGTCCTTTGATACCAGGTTTGTTGAAAAAACCCTACAGTTTCACTCCCTGGCTGGTGCAGGGCTCTATTTAGTGTACCTGGTGCCGGGGAAAAGTGAACGACCTCTGTATCTCTATTTGGCTGCTGAGTCTATCCTTAGCCAGGCATGAGTGGTCAAAGGCACAGAGGTGGCCCAGAGCCCCCACACTGAAGAGGCCAAAACAAGGGAAGGATTCCCTGTCTCACTGTTGCCACTGACCAGAACAGCAGTATAAGACAGCTATTGCCCAAGAATATGGATCTTTCTTTTTCATCCCCATCTTTGAAACTGGGGAGAGTTTCTTAGCATGAAGCAAAGAGATTTGTTACTGCCAGCCTTCTCTTCCTGCCCCTTTGAACAGCCCACTCCAGCATTTCTTCCAGGAGCAGGAAATGTTGCTGTATCATGAGTGTATATTCTATTAGCATAATATTGTATCAATAAGACTTATGCTCCCTCCTTCACGTTCTGCATTCTGGCAAGACTTTTAAACTAAGCAGAAATGATTTTACTTATTACAGAGAATTATATTCTCTGTACGTAAACATAATTTGATAAAAACATTTGGAGTTCTTAGAGGAAAATAAACATTTTCAAAAAACACTGCAGCTGTAGAGTACGTCTGCTTTTCCTCATACTGTGATCCATAATGACTCACCGGGTAACACTGAACGAAACTTAGAGCTAGACATATAAAGACACTTCTGAATTTTAAAAACTGTCAACAGCTTTTGAATTAGTATTTGGCCTTATCAACAGGAGCTGGGCACTGTGCTGGTATATGATGATAGGTCTCAGGTCTCAGATTTTAGGTAATTTAGAGAATAACTAAGGCGTGCCAATCATCCTGTGCAGACAAACCCTTACATGTAAAATTCACCAAGTCATTATACAGAAATGCTATGAAATACAAACTCAGGCCTGGCCTCTGGTTTAAAAAGGTGGGTTGGGGTAAGAAGGTCATCAAACCTGCCTCAGGAAAGATTCTGTGCGCTGCCCTTGTCTGCAGATGGAAGAGATGTGTGATGGGTATGTAGCCTTGGAGAAACTGGACAGTGTTACAGGGGAGCTAATGGCCCCTGGGTAGCAGTGTTTGGGGAAATTCGTACATAACTTTACTGACTGATTTCTGCTGTACAAGGCAGCACTGCTAACATTGCCATATTTATTCCAGGTGAAGGCTATGGCAAAACCTCCTGGAGCAAACTTCAAACTGAACCACAGGCACCTGTGACTGGGTCCCTTTAGCAGCATTTCTCCTGCTGAGTTTGATATATGAGTTGTAACTATTGTGACACCCACAGTGGCGAGTGTGAGTGTCTTAAACCCTAAAGGAGCTGCTTGAGACTGAGAGGTGGAGGAGAGCAGAGTGCTAGACTTGAGCAGTCTTTCACACAAGTTGCGTTTGACAGTGGAGTTAAAAGTCTTGAGGGAGATGAACTTATCTTGGCCAGTTGTTTCATGACCGAAAGTTTCTGAGCTCCCAAGGATATTTCAACCAAAACTAGGACTGATGTTCTCTCAGTTGGAAAGAAAAACTAGAAGTAAAGGGACGAAAACCACATCCCAATTTTTATTTGTATGTTTGCTGTGGAAATATGCTGGTTGAAGCTAAAAGGTGAAATTCTTTGCATGTTTGATCAATTATTTCAGCCAGGCAATTCTTTTCTGGGTTAAAGCAAGTGATTTTGTTTTCAGTTTCTACTGAAAAAAAAAGAGTAAAGCCTGTCACTATTAAAAAAACCCCAAACTTGTATTAAAAGAATTATTTGACAGTAACATCCTCAAATGCTAAAGCTGACAGTGATTTTACTGTAGTGTGGTCATGTTTTTGTAAGGGTTTCCTTGGAAGAAATTTTATGTTCCTTGATGGGACAGAAGATGATGACAAAAAAGCAAATTAGCATAGCAAACAGGAAAAAGCAGCAAGGCCTTATCTTTGTCTTTGGATAGTGCCTCTTTTGAATCCATAGTATCTGAAGCTGTGAAAGGAGTACACAAATTGTTAACCTTACAAAGGCATACCCAACATCCCTGAATTTCCTGATGAGAGATTGAAAGAAATACAGTCTTGCTGTTCTGCACCACCAGGTTGAACATGCATTCCCTTCAGACTTGGAACAGTTTGCCCTGCCGTTCTCCAGTGCTGAGCATCTGTGCCCATGTGAATATATCACAAGGTGATAAAATGCTGAATGGGGTATTTCACTGTTTAGTCGAGGGTTTCATCACTGTGAGCTGGGTCCAGCCTTGACCTAGTAGAACTGAGTGCTAACCCACTGTCAGCAGTGGTTTTTGTGTATTAAATAGTTATAGTATAGTTCAGTATTATATAGCATAGCAGAGCATCGCAACGGCTTCTATGGGTATGTGTTTGGATTGTACCAGATTCTTCAGGTGAAAAACAATTACATTCATATTCAGTGAAGATGAAAAGGAAGGATACAAATGTATAGGCTGTAAATGTGTGGGTTTGGGAGTTGGTGGCAAATAAAGAATATTTAATATCATATCTTGTAGAACTGAGACCATGCGATGGACTGTACAAGAGTTATACCATGTCCTTCCAACAGAGGAAGACATCTTGCTTTCAGGATCATTTTTACAAGTAACTGTAAGAGAGAGTGCTAAAAATTCCTTTTTTTTTTTGTCCTGCTGAATTGAACTGCATATTACATGGTATCTTGTATATAAAGGGAGATTTAAGAAATGGAAATTAATAATCAAGAGTTTTGTGCACCCTACATCCTCTAAGGAAGTCTGTGTGGACTGCTGGTTTACCAGAGACACTTTTTCCGTCGTAGACAAATCTGATTACCGCTTTTCTGCCCCATCTATAAGCCAGAGATGATATTTCTTCACATTTTAGACATCCCCAGATCCAAAACAATAAATATTTGTAATTTGCTTCATGATTCTGGATCACATAATTTTCTGGTACTTTTCTGTTACATACAGTGATTTATGTGAACCTTAATTTCCCAGACAGACTTTATCTTTACCAAATCTTAGGGCTAGGAAAAGGCAGCTTTCTGAAAACTGTACTATACGTTTAACAATTGTATCCCTTCTAAAGATTTCCTTGCATTTTTTCTTCAGGTTGTTAACATCCTGCAGCAACTTCAGCCTAGAGGTTTGTGGAAGAAATAAACTCTACATGAAAACTGAATGTAATTAAGTCTTGCATTCAGGACGCTGATGAGTGATACACAGGGAGAAGTAGAAGATGGTGAATTTCACAGAAAATGCAACTGAGAAGTGCAATATTAATCATGATATCCATGAGACATTATCCCCTGTGGTGTACATATTTGTGTTTATATTAGGCTTGCCAGCTAACTGTCTGTCACTGTATTATGGGTATTTACAGATCAAAGCTAAAAATGAATTAGGTATCTACCTTTGCAATTTGACTATAGCAGACCTGCTGTACATATTTTCTTTGCCTTTTTGGCTTCAGTATGCTCTACAGCATGACAACTGGACCTATGATGAGCTGCTGTGCAAAGTTTGTGGCATCATCCTGTATGAGAATATCTACATCAGCGTGGGCTTCCTGTGCTGCATCTCCATCGACCGCTATCTGGCTGTCGTGCACCCCTTCCGGTTTCAGCGCTTTCGGACCATGAAGGCTGCTGCCATTGTAAGCACCATTATCTGGGCCAAAGAAGTCATGACATGCTGCTTTGTCTTCACACACGGGGAGATCAGTATGGATGCTGAGAGCCACTTGGTGTGCTTTGAGCATTACCCCATCAAGAAATGGGAGCACAATGTCAATTACTACCGCTTCTCTGCTGGCTTCCTTTTCCCCTTCTTTCTGCTGGCCTTCTCCTACTGTGGGATTTTACGAGTTGTCCACAAGAGTCCCGGCACTCAAAAGAAGAAGAAAATCCAAATTAAAAGACTGGTTTCAAGCACTGTTTTCATATTTTTAGTCTGCTTCGGACCATACCACATCCTACTTGTAGTTCGTAGCTTGTTGGAGAACAACTGCTCATTTGCTGAGAAAATATTTAATGTTTACCATATTTCTCTCCTGTTAACTACGTTTAACTGTCTTGCTGACCCAGTATTGTATTGTTTTTCCAGTGAAAGCACTTACCAGAACTTCGTCAAGATGAGAGACTCTTGTCTAACATATTTAGGCCATCTGAGTACTGAGACGAAGGAATCCTATCCACTGAACACTACTGAAACTCCCAACAGAACACAGCATGAACAACAACCAGGGTTATTACAAATACCACTTGATGGTGCTGGAATGAAGGACTGCTTCACAACTAATGTAGACAGCCTATAGCATTAATCAAAAGGACCTTAATCCTTCCATCTGCAGCTAAGGCCGCCTTCTTGTATCTCTCTGAATTATTCATGTGTTACAACAGTGTGACCTCGCAAAGGCTTATGAGCGATGCTGAACAGTGAAGCTGTTTCTGGAGGTGCTTGGACCCTGGCAATAGCGAGGAAAATACGTGCTAAGTCAGTTCAGTTATAATCAGGTATCTGTTGCTGTGCTACCACTTAAAACCTGTGTGTCTTGATGACTGCATTGACTGGAATAAGACAGTACTCAATGGTGTGTAGTTCTGGTGAACTCATCTTCAGCTGCTTTCTGTTTGCCCCTGTAGCATCTAGAGAAAGTAATTCTCTACAAGCTGTCGTCATCTGCTGAAAAGGTAAGAGACAGAAAAAATGAAATGTCCCATATATATTGTTAAAAAGAAAAAGCCCAACAAAACACTTCTGCAACATCTCTGTAACTCTCTGAAATAATTCTCCTTCTGCCAGTTTCAAAGCCCACAGAGACATGCCAGAACCAGATTCCTAAAACAATCAGTCCAATAGTGTGAGACGTTATGGGAGAACATGCACAAAGAACTCAGCACCTGCTGACACCTTCAGGCTGTTATTTGACTGTTGAATCTCAGACTGTTAAACCTCATAGTAAGGCTTCTAGAGACTTCTGGAAGTGACTCTGGGCTCCAGTGGGTGTCAATAATTTGGTTTATTGACTTGGAAGAGAACAAGAGGTCAGTAGTACGTGAGGCACTTTGATCCCATGTGTTTCTCTGAGTCACTGTATTCAAGAATATTTATTTTCATCTAAATTCTACTACACCTTGCTAAGGTTTTGATTGTGTCCTTTGCAATTTGTGTATCTCGTGCAGCACAGACCATGCAGGCAATTAAATAACAATGCATTTGTCAGGGAAACTGTTGAATGAATTCTGTTTAAACTCTGGTTTTGCCCATAGATAATATAGTTTAGGGTTTGGTCATTGTCCAGTAAATACAGTCTCAGAAATATGATGTATGAATTATCTGTGTCCAAACAAAATATAGGACTAAGAGGAGAATAATGGCTTTTAAATATGTGGAAGTTGTGTTCCACAGTATTGTTTCCACCACCACCTCCTCTCTAGGTTTTTTTTGGATTTTTTGTTACACTAATGAATTCTGTGTGATTCTTCTTTGTGATCTGCTCATCACACCTTCTTGTACCTGTTACACCATGAATATTGCCTTGTCCTTTCAATTGTCTGGTTTCAGACCTTCCTTGAAACACCTCTTTCTCTGCAACACAGAGCTGATAACTTCCAGCAGTATAATCAGTTTTGTTTCTTTGGTTTGCTTTTGAGTCAAAAGGTCGTCTAGACAGATGGTCTACTCCGTAACACAGCCTTGCTTGTCATTAGATTCCAAAAGGAATGTATTCTAACAGTTTTCTGGAAACTACCTTGAGAGTGCAATATTGGATATAATTAGTGGATGTGTTTATTAAAGAATGTTTTTATAATTTTCTTTTTACATTTTTTCACACTATGTTTGTGTCTTTTAGCTTTGGCCCACAGTTTCTATTTGTGAGACTACAGATACTCTCCTCCCTCCTCTTGCAGAAAGGATTCATGTCCCCAGTCCCAAGAGGGGATTAAGTTTGCTTAGGTTAACATTTGGTTTGTTTAAGTATTTTACATTTCTTTATACTTCGATCACTCAGCTGGATTAACTACCTTACATCTGCATTTTTTTCTCCTGACTATTAGCACTGTTTAGCTTTATTTTCTCCTAACCTTTCATCTCATCTGCTGTGTATTCCAAGGGGGTCATAAGGCAGGGACTCCCAACTGCTGTAGTGCTGAGCTTGTACATTGTTAAGCACCAACTCCTTGGACCCCCGTGACCCGTCAGGCTGCAGGAATTATGTGGTTTGTTCCAGGATTAAATATTTGTTGTTGTGTTTATGCGTTGCTTCTTTGCAGTTCCCCATGCTGTTTAAATTAGACAACTGGACTGCAGAGCATGCTGTACTACATGGAATTGTCATCTGAGGGATTAAGGCTCATTTGAGTTGGTACTTTGATGTGGTCAGCTTTGGTCAGCTGCTGCAGTTCACAATCACATGGAAACTTGTGTAACACAGCGCAGCATTCTGCTACAGTTCTCAGCACTTAACCTGCTAACCCACAAGAGAAAGGAGGGACTTTTTTCTTCTTTTCCCTTTTTTTTCCTTGAGGCCAATATTTAATCAATTCTTTCTGTGCTGCAACTGTTTGGCTTAGGCTACGGAACTGTAACCAATATAGCAGGAAGGTAACTCCCACTCAGAGCTTTTCCTTCCACCTCAGCCAAAACACATTCACTCAAGGGTCCTGCTAAGGTTGCTAGAGACATGCTACACATGCTATTGAAGGAAATGCCGGGCGTGGGACTGCACAAAAGAAGGCATTTTAGAAGCATGCACTAGAGAAAAAGTGAATTATTAAATTCTGTATTTCTTAATGAAAATTGTTAAAACTTGAATTTTGGGGGAAAAAAGAGCAAAAGCTTACTAAACGAATTTTTTTGACAAAAGTTAGTGCTTGGAAACATACATTGCACCTGTTAGTGTAATATGTCAGTAGCACAGAGAGAATAAAATCAGCTGCTTCTTTTAAAATGATGCCAATTTCATTCTGTGAGTTCTGTGCAGCAGTGAACATATGCAATCCTGCAGGGTTACTGGCTTTGGCAAAAAGTTCAAGCATTCATATGAAATATTTTACTTAATACTAATAGTTTGGAGAGTTTGGAGACTTCCTAAGGAGATATTTTCTAATTGTGAAACTTCCAAGATACTTTTCTAGAACATCCTTTGAGAAGGTTTTAGATAAAACGAATCTGAAAGAAATGACTGATCTGGAAAATAAACATTGGGATCTTTGGTGAACCTGAATGTCAAGCAGAAGTCTGGCATTAAGATTTCTTTCTGTCATGTGTTCCACCCACTATTTTACATCTTTAAAGGCTCTGTACCCTCAGGAACTTCAGGAGATTAATGTTCAAAATATGCTGGTGTTTGTGGTATGAAATTATTTTTCTCATTCTGAAAAAGTTAAGTTGTTTGTCTTGCATCAAAGAAGAAAAATAAAGCTCACCAGCCAGGAAGGAAAAGATACATAAAGTGTTGCTCGCTGCTGGAAGTCCAGCTAAAGGCAACTTCCATCTTATGACAGGTAAAGCACCAGTGCTCTAGAGATGGTGTCAAATGCACCCTCCCCCCTCTGCTGCGAGGGCTGACAGCCAGCAGAACTTCACTCCTTACACTCACCTGGAGTTAAGGTAAAATCACAGCTTTAAATGACAACAGATGAGCACAGTCCACAACCATTTGTCTTGTATTGCTTCAGTGTTAGTAATCCTATGGGATAGAATTTAATGTTACTTCACTTGGTCTTGTCAGGAGCTGAATTTCTACAACAGGAATTCATGTAAAAGTTTATTTACATAATGTTATTTCATACTGAATGCAAATGTTTATTCATTTCTAGTCATACTTTAATTTCTAATAATTAATTTTGATAATAATTTTTGTATTCAATTAATTTCTTCGTAACAACACAATACTCTGAAATGTCTGCAACTTTTCTCTATTACCCATAAAGTGCCAAAATACATAAGTGGCAAACTACTAATATGACCGGGGTTAATGGCACAGCCAACCCTTCACACAGAAGATCTGCAATGCTGCCCTTATTTTCATTAGCTCAGTTAAAATTTTCTCCTTATCTTCTCACACTTCCACAAACTACACCCCACCATAAGAACACAGTGTTAGAGGGGCTACAGGAAGTATGCAATGTAGCTCTCACTACTGTAACACTGCAGTCTTGTTTTGAATCTTCCCTCTCCACTGTAGCTGTTTTCCTCACCACGTGTATTTTTAAATCCGAGTTGCTACAGGAGCTACTTCCTGTTGCAGTTATGAGGTCAGTAAAACAAGAACAGCAGTGCAATAATATCTCATTGTAGTTTCATGCTTTCTTTGCAAAAGCCAGATCACCTCTTACTATACAATATCATTTAATATTCATTTTCCATTATAAAATTACAGGAAAAAAAGGTAGACCAAGTGGATGATATCCTCTTCTTGTTTCACAGAGAAGTTGTAAGGATAACAGAGAAAGGCTGTGTGTGGTCAAGACACCAGAGATAAAAAGTCATCTTTTTCTGAACTTTTACACCTTGTGAGAGCCTCAAGAATAAGGAGATGACATGGGAGCAACACTTGATGCAGAAATCATTAGGGGCAGTCACTGCTGTGCTGCCTGCAGCAGCTTTTCAATCATAAGCGAATGGATGTTGTAGAAGGGCAGCCCATCCACTTCCATCTCCAGACTGGCAGTTTTACCACTGCGGACCCCAAGCTGCACAAGTGTTTTCAGAAGCTTTTCTTCCTTGAAAAACAAAGAAACAGAGTATAATTAAAATTCTGAATCAGACAAGAGCAGTCATCAAGATCTTTATTTTAATTCTGGAAGAGACTGACCATATCCTCCATATTTATTTTGCCATCAACTTGCAAGTACTATCTTGCCACAAAGAATATTCTTAGCATCTGGAGCTCAGGGAGTGTCAGATGGTTTATAAACTTGACTGCTGTTTAGTCACTGAATATTATTTTTCTCCACACTGCCTCAAACAGAACATTCGTGTCAATTCAGAAACATTTTTTGTCTGGTTTCAGGTTCCTATATTGCACAAACCAGAATCAGAGGAACCTCTACCCAAAGTATCTCAAAAATCCATCTGTGGTTTCCTCAGCAAGGCAGCTGACTGCAGCTGCATTTTCATAGAAAAAGAACAGAAGACAAAGAGGATGCAACAGGAAAAAATGTTACCTGGATGGTTACCAGGAAAAAAGAGAACACCTGGATGGGCTGCACACTCACTTTCCTTTCCTGCAGCTTCTCTGATCCTTGTGTGCCTTTGGCCCTCTCTTCCCTTTTCATTATTGATTTTATGAGAATTCTGGTTGCTTATGGAAGGAGTGGAGAGAAAACAACCTCGGAAATTGTGCTTCCTTGGCATGTCTGAACTAGCATATGCTTTGTTTAAAACTACAGCTATTTTCTTGCTTAACTAATATAAGCAGATAACAAAGCATGTTCCAAGTTGAGCTGTAAAAGTACAGAGAGGGAACAAAATCCTTTCTTCGTGAGCTACAGGCCATTTAGTATTGCGGGATGAAAAGATGGGATAAAATAAGCTCTGAAAAAACCACAGAGGACAGTGAAATTTGAAGATCTGGTTTCAAGTGGATGTATGTCTAAACTTCTCTGCTTTTCATTTGTCATGAAATGTGCATGGTAAACTTCCTAGTTTTTAGCATTTACTATAGTGAGAATTTATTCCTTGAATTCTGTTAATAAAAATCTAAGAAAACTAAAACCCTAGTTACATTTTGGCTTCCCCCATGCCAGCCCTGTGATAGGTTATATAAGACCTTGAAACAGTCACCTATCTATCTTTTCCTCCCTTTCTTTACTAGGAATGTCCTCTCTGGACTTTGTCTACTGTAGCAATCCTACCAGTGTCCTTGATAAAGAGTTCTCTAGGTTTTAACACTTCTTGTTTGACATTTCCATCAAATAACCTCTAGCAAAGTTCTTTATCTCCTGGACACAAGTGAATGATGAAAAAAATTATAATGTTAAAATATCTGATTTTCTTTTATCCAGTGTTAGGACTCATTCTAGGAACACTTCTAAACCACAAAGAATACAGTAGCTGTAGATCTGAATTGAGACACAAGATGGTTGTATTTTCCCTTATACAGTACATGGCCAAACTATAATCATTTCTGAATGAAGCAAAGCATGCCCTGCATGATCAGTTCAGTTTAATTTTGTAACTTTCTCTCTGAATGCACTTTCTAAAGATCTATTATTTCCTGTTAAAACATCCGAATTCTTAGCTGCAACAAAATTGAATGAAGCTCTGGTTTTCTACTAAAGGAAAAATATGCAGTTACATGGTGTCAGCAGTGACACAGCTATTTAAGGAAATTATCTGGATACATTAGTAGCATAAAATTTGTGACTTTATAATTTATAAAATTATAAATACACATCAGTTTATATCATATGAATGATCATATACATAAGTGCAAATATATACAACTGATCTTTGTGCATGACAGAGGTTTCTCTTAACACTGAGTATATCTAAATGCAGAAGAGGAAAGGAGACCTCTCCTGTCACAAGAAACACCTAAATTGGATACACAAAATGTAATCTCTAATATGAATAGTTTGTGCTACATACTTACATGTTAGAGCTTTCTGATCTGCTTATAAGAGGTAAAAAAGTTTGCTTGCTTAATACTACATAATTGTGCCTGATAAACCATAGCTTGTCATCAAATGCTATGGTTTCCATTTTTAATATGCAAATACAATGTACAGCGTGCTTCCTTAGCTGTACAGTGCTGCAATTTGACCACAGTTCTTTCTTTAGTAAATAATTATGTTGGGAGTGGGGTAACTGGAAAAAAATTATCAAATGAACAGAAAAATATCTCATTAGTTTGTGCTTTATTCAAGGGGGGAAACTTCCTTACGAATGACAAAGCTAATAAAGTACAGTAAAAATATGTCACACCTTTATATAATTCCTATTCTCACAGGTCATAATTTTTAAAAAAATACTATACAGTTAGTATGTTGCCATTAATAAAGAGTTCAGTAAAAGAACAAATGCTTGATATATTAACCTGTTTGTGAGATGCAATGACATGCAGAGTCGACTGTAGGATGTTTAGCGTTAGCTACATTTGGATATGTATGAATGAATTAATTTCACTACAGTGACTTTGGTTTAAAAGTACAATGAACATCTGAAAAACCAAGCCAATACCATAATCAAATTATTAGGTAAGCAGAGGTAAAGGTAAGCAAAGAGTGTTTAGGTCCAGTTGTTTCCTGTTCCTGCAGTTCTCACCACGGAACAAACTTTGCTTTGCAGCATCTCTCGCTGTGTGCAAAGGCTCATCCATGAACTCAGAACAATCTCAGCTTGCTGTTCAGTGGGAAGGGAGAGCTCTGCAGTTCTGGGGTTTGGCAGTGCAATCCTGACACTGCTCGAACGCCAGCCTGCAGGGAAATAATGCTGGTGTTTAAGGGAAGTCTTCACTTAGTAATTATGACCCACAGCATTCATGGAAGTGCCATTTTTTGAAGAGGAACAAAGCACTTTATAAGAAAGCTGTCTGGTGCTAAGGGACTCCTTCAAATGTCCTCTTTCCAATTACAATCACAAATATAAACACCGATATGGATCTGTGTGGTGTTGCTCTTTATCTCACTAGGGTAATTATTATAGCATTAAATGAAGCTGAGTTTTGCAGAAAGTAGCCATATAAACATAAATGGTCTGTTTTTTTATACTAATGGAGTATGTGAATAGTAATTTAATCTTTTGTACTGTTCATTGTTGTGTGATTTATAATTAAAGAGATAATATTTTCTTGTCACACATTTTGTCATTTTCTCTCCTCTACAAAACTGTTTCCATTAATTTTATCTCAATAGATTTTAGTATTGCACTTTCAGTAGCCCATTACTGGGTCATTAATATTCCCACCTGTATAGCTTAGTAAACCAAAAATAAGAAGTTTTTCCTGTACATGATATAACATTTAATTACAGTATCTCATTACTAGGAATTTTGATCATAGTCATTTTAGGATGCATTAATTTAAAGGTCAAAAACCAGTAGATGCAACTGGAAAAAACATTGAAAACTGAAAAGTAATCAATCTATTTTATAAAAAGACCGTGCTGAAAAGGGCCATATAAGCTTTGTTAAGCTATATGACTATGCCAAGTGTTGAGATCAGTTTCAGTTTTATGACCTTTAGATGAAAAACTAAGATAGCAAGAATTAAAAAAAAAAAGCAGTGAGATCTACTCTAAAATACTTAAAAGGTGCTTCGTCGGAATCTCATGCAGAATGTCCTGTCACCTCAGGAGAAAAACTTCTTTGTTTTGGGCAGTAGCTATGGTAGATGGATTGTATTTAGCTTATCATTCTTGGAGGTCACACATTTAACACATTTAATGGGTTTGTCCAAATCTCTGTAGAGGTACTCTGCTAATAAAGCTGAATTTTGAAGTTCCTAATTTATTGCAAAGTTGTGGAACAAATCTTATTTAATCATTAAGTGTGTGTGTGTGTATGTGTTTGTATAGACAGATTTTTTTTTTTTTTAAAACCACTGCCAAGTTAAAAATAGAGGCACAAGCTTAGCAGGATGAGCACAGATCACAGTCATTTCCCACCCCTCTCAGCTATTTTACTTTTGCTCAGTCTGAAACCTTTACATTCCCAGAATATCACACTGTACAGAGCTGCATTAGTCAAAACAGATTTTAAAATATCCATGTACAAGTTCTTCTCCAACTTTGAGACATTCAAAACTAATTGTAGAAAGGTTCCAGCAAACTAGAAAAGGTGGAAAGATCAGAAGTAAGGAGCGGCTCCTGCATAAGAAATGACTTTTGATTTTGGAAGCAGACATCTAAAGGACACTACAACAGAGGGTTATAAAATCATGAACGATGCTAAGGAAGCAAAAAGGGAATTTTAATCATCGCATCTCAATACAAGGAGTTCTTGCATCGGCCATAAAATTGTAGCACTGACTTCTGCTGGAAGCCACAAGACATGGATATATTCCTATGGGAGGATTTTTATTAGCAATCTGTCTCGAATCTTTTGTGGAAAACAGTCTAAGGACAGCGTGACTGCCCCCAAGACCTCGTGAAGGTGAGGCATTGAAGCGGACCCGGCAGGACTCAGCAGCTGGTGGCCGCTTCCATCTCCCTGTCCCGAGCAAGTCCCAACGCCGGGACTGAGGAATTACCTTGGTGACGGCCGGCAGCGCCGGCAGCCAGAGCCCCTGGCTCGGTGCGCGCGGGGGGCCGAGGGCTCTGCGCAGGTAGCGGTCGTGGGTCTCGCAGCGGCGCAGCACGTGCAGAGCACAGGCTATGGCGTAGCCCCCCCAGTTAGAGACCCCTGCAAAGAGAGGCGCCGTGACACCCAGCCGCGCCGACCGGCTGCTTGGCGTCCGGAGCGCGTCCGGATCAGAGGCCCCGGGGTTAGGAACGCAGAAACCCCAACCCAAGGACAATACGGACCTCCCAGTTCACGAACTGGTCCTTGCTGAACATCTCACTGCAAATTTTATTTCGTGCTGGTGTAAAACAGAACTTTAACTATAACATTCAACTTTCGTTGAACATCGAGAACATTAAGAATACGCATTTGCCCTTGAGTGATTATTGAAAGAACTTACCTCTTTGTAAAGGGTCAATAGGACTAATTTATGCCTGAACAGAACTCTAAACAGAAGTTTATCAGTCATACTGAAAATCTGTATGTGCACAGACATTTTAATTCCCACACAGATCACTTCTGCAGTCTTCCTTATTAATATTTGTTATTGAGTAACCTGGTCTAGTGAAAGGTTTCCTGTCCGTGGCACGGGGAGTAGGAACTAGATGACCTTCAAAGTCCCTTCCAATCCAAACCTTTCTAGGATTCCATGGTTCTGTGATTTTATATAATGTGTGTTTTTTCAGGAATACTCAGGATTTGCCCAATTTCCAGTTAAGTGCACTTTGTTCATGGAATATTTTCAATTATCGGTCAGTTCTTCTGAAACAACAGGTGCTTAACTCTTCAGAAAACGTACGTAATACAGAGACAGATCAGTTTGCTGAGGGTGACTTGGAAAGGGCCAATAAAAATTACTTGGAAAGACAAATGATTCTTTGTCAGTTCTATTCTCAAACATCAGCAACTCTCCCACCCCACCAAAAAATCCCTTACCAGCTACAACAGTGAAATCAGCTTCAACATCACAAGCTATAACATCTCCATTTTTTATGTGCTTCTTTACAGCATTTTTTACTTTGCCCATTCCTAATTCATTTCCTCCGTCTCCAACACCTTTATAAAAGGGAAAAAGACAAAATGAGTATGAACACAGCATATAACTGACAATCCATTTAGAAAACACCCAGTTTCTTCCCCACAGTTGCTGTGATAGTTCATAGCTCCATATGAGATGGTTTGTCCTTTTTCATCCACAGCAGCTAAAAACAGAAGACTGTGAATGAAATAGCTGAAAGCATCATCTATTACACGCCAACCTCTAAGTTTATACATGCAATGTACATTGTACATTGCGTGCATGCAAAAGAAATCAAAATTATCAAGTGGTTGTGAACTGCAGACAGAATCAAGACAGTAAACTTTGCTTATGGAAGGCCTTACATGAGTGTTTTATATAATGTGTTATCACAAGTACATCAGCACAAATAAAGAAAGAAGACAGAAAATTAAACCAAATCACCCTGAGAAATCAGCCAACAATTTTGTGATAAAGCAAGCGTAGAAAACTTTGGCTTGTTACAAGCTGTAATTAAGAAAACAGAACAGAATAACAATTATTGCAGAAAGACAAGCAAAAATATACACAAGGATTTGGGCAGAAGCAGGCCTGACTGCACTGCCCATCTGTTTGATACAGATCACTAACAGTACAGCAGTACACAAAGAGCCCAGCCCTGTATACTACTACTGTTTTCATTTCCCACAGTCACTTACAAAAAAAAAGCTAGTCTTTATTTTTTTTAAATTTTCTTATATACTCATATACTCGATTTTTGTTGCACAAATAGAAATACTGTGTATTTGTCTTAGTGATTTTAGTGAAATCAGTGGAATCTATGCAATTTCAGGAAAATTTCAGGAAAATTCTAGGCAACCCAATATTTGGGACATAAAGTTGTCAGCTGTCATTTACATACCTGGAGATGAGGGTAACACATAAACTAGCAGCTTACATAGAAGCTGAATAGTACCTCTAGTCTCCTACCAATGTATTAAAAACATAGTAACATTATTTATTATTTATAANAGGAAATTAGGAACTATTAGGAAATTAAAACTTCTCTTTCGTCTGTAAGTCTGAATGACATCTTCTTTAATTTGAAGATTTTACAGAAAAATCCCAGACCATATCTGTGAAACAGAACAGTGAAAAGCTCCAAGTCCTCACTGTGATGTATCAGATTTGAATTTGAAGTGTGACTGTGCTCTAATGCATAGCACGTGTTACAGAAGAGAAATTACAGTATTTCTAATTTACACTTCAAGCCCCGAAAACTGGTAAATTTAACACTTTTAGTAACTGCATAAATATCTCGTGTCTGTAGCAAATTTCTTCTTTAAGTAAAATGGAAAGTTATGTCTCAGTAGCAATTTTTTATTTGATTTCTTAAGTCTATCCAGTCAGGTGGGGCATAACTGAGTGACACATAGCTTACATAAAAGGATTTGCCATGGAACAGCTACTCTTTTTTATCTTCTTTAATAATCTGCTCACACTTATTTCACCATTGGGAGTTTTTTTTTTGGCTGTAAATCTCTTTATTGGTACTACTTTTCAAACAGCTATTGATATAATCCTGGTGCTTCTATCCTCATATATAAATATGGAAGTTCCACTGCTTCGTAAGAATCACACACAGTGTTCTGGTTTTTCTTACACTCAAAATTAAAATTTTTGCTCTTAATATTCTTTACAAGGCTAAGATGAATTCTTGTCCCACGAAGATAAACAACAGTTTCTTTAACTGAAATATATCCATTTCTTAGGGCTTTTTCTATCAGTCTTGCTTTGCTTTTCCTGTCTTTGTGGGAGTCCTGTCACCAGGATGGCTGCACAATTAGTAGATCTACTGCTGTGGATGGATCCCATTTGTGTGACACTGGGTGGAAAAGAACACCCCACAGAAAAGTCTCCTGTCTCATCTGTTTTCTTCTTCCTCCACACATTGCCAGGGAACTGCCTTTTACTGTAGATCTCCAGAGTGGAATTCACCTGTGCAAACGCAGCCATCCACACGAGTCAGTCAGCTACACTGCTTTTAAAGTCAGCAGGAAGAAACACTCTCACACATTCAGTTCATCTCACCCCAAGGCAGACATCTCAAATATAGATGTCTGAAAATAGGCAAGATGAACCCTCTTCTAAAGGCCCAATTTCTTTCCAGGCAAAGGAAAAATAGTTCTGCTGGATCTTCCATGCAAGTTCCCACTGACTACATTGTTTACTGAAACTGCATTCATGAAATATGCAGGAGACGTCAGTCTTCTGTGCTAAAAATCTTTTGTATGAAAGGAAAATGCGTGACCCCATTTTTGTCATGCAGTACTTTGGAAAGCTTTTAATTAGCTCCTATATAAATAGCATATAGCTATGTCAATTGTATGACAGCTGAAAAAAAATAGTATGTGGTTCCAGTAACATCTCTTAATCTTTTATTTCAGTCTTATGTGAAAAATGAGCCTTCCAAACTCAGCCTTTCATGTTTTCTTACTCTGTGAATTCCTCAAGGCTGCTCCTCACTCCCTGAGTTTTTAGGATGTCAGTACCCATCCAATTGGAGGCATTGCTCATGTTTTGTCTCTGGTCAAACTACCAGATCAGATTTTTTTTTTTTTAAAAACACAGATCTTGTTTTAAATGCAACACTTGACAGCAATTAATCAGTATGTAACAAATGTTCTAACATTTCCCCTTTCCACCTACTGACACAGTGCTTCTTGCCACAGAGCACACTATATAAAGAACTTCTGTAGGCTGAAAACTTGATCTTTCTGGTATTCCAGCCTATAAGGTTATTCAAGTACTCCACCTAATTCTGTACAATATTTGCATTTATTTTGGAACTAGTCATATGCCTCCAAATTCCTACTGACCATAAAGAAAGTTGACGACAGTCCCACCAGTAAAAAATTTATCCTCATCAGTAGCAGCTCATTGCCATCAGTAATGGGAGACAAAACACAAAGGCCACAGTGGCTGAGTTAAACTACACTTTGCAGAAACACTGAAAAACTCAATATCCAACCCAAGAAGTTGCTACCCAATTAAAATAACAGACACAAAAAATTAGTGTGATAAGCAAAACAAGAAGCATTAACTAGGTAACAGACAGTGTAAGAAACAATTACGTGGTTTTCCTATGGATACTCAGTTAGTTCTCCAGAGCAGAATATCCACAAACATGAATGCCATGGGAGATCAGAGCAGATCCCTTCATTGTCCTTTGAAGCCTCTGATTTGTTAAACCATTTTCTATGCAGAAATCTTTTTAGAGAAAGTTCACAGCACTGAGACATAGTGAATCTGAATAGCTGCTTTTCTTCTTTTTCACAAGCCTGTGGTATTTTTTATTAATGACATTTCATAGTCTATTTGAATATTCAGAGAATGTTTGCAATAAACTACATTCTACCAAATAGATTAAAATTCTCAGATGGCAGAACATTCCAAACTCCAGCAAATGAACTCTGAGATGCTGTGGGAGATATTTAAGAGATTAGGTTATTTTTACTAAAGGAATCAGGTTATGATGTTATGTAAGTAGCTGGAGAGATCAAATTCTTGTATCAACAACCTAAAATCAGGGACAGGAGCTGAAACTAACAGCAGCAGAACAAAACAGAGCTTTGCCTATACTTATTCAGTCATTCTTTGTCCTCTGTTGAGATTGCCAAGACAGTGCCATCTAGAGTGCTTCCTTTTGAATGTTGGAAGGTACATCTTATGAATAGGAAAAAAACCGAATTAAATCTAAATACGAAGTATTGCAAATCTTACAATAATAAAAAATATCAGTGAAGTCCTCTGCTACACAGCTTTTAAATTATACCAATACAGTGAAATCAGACTATGCATTATCTCTGCAGAAGCTCTCTGTGGAATTCTGTGGAAACATTTGAAGAACAACAAAACTGAGAAGTCAAAGTTCCCATGCTTTTGGTAATATTTAGGAGCAAATCCACAGTACTATAAGAAGTAAAAAAAGCTAAATCAGCAGACATGTTCTGATGTGACAGAAATCAGTTTGGCATGGATACTTATTTCTAATTTAATTTTAATATTTACAGAGATTATATGTCTCCAAAACTCTCATTTGGGCCACACACGGTAGCAGGAATCATTTGATTGTACAAGGTTGTTGTACAATGGTCTATGGCATATTTTTTCAAAACCAGACGCAAATAAGTTTTCAAGAAAAAAAGTTTTTTGCCTAAAGAGAGGAGCAGCATGTTGACAAAAACATTCTCATTAGCAGTATTAGCAAAGGCCAATGTTGTTTCGGTGGGAAGGACAAGGCATTCCTTTAAAGATTCTTACTGTACGCGCATATTTTTTTTGAGAAGGCACTATTTTAATAGATTGAAATATGTAATCCCTGTTTAAAGGAATGTACTGCTAAAGACAATATAAACAAAGAGTCTATCCAGACTGCTATTTTAATTTAGGTGTAATAATTGTAAAACCAATACTTTAATAAGTAATGTTACCATCCAACAACCATTTATGTTCTATGTTGCCTTCAACACAAAAAATACAGAATAAAGTCACTATCAAAACCTCCATTTAGGGGGTGTGTACATAGACTTATGCATAGGTAATACATCTGGGCTTGCTTTTTTGCCTTTTTGCCCTTAAATAAGTTTGAAATAAAATCTTTTTTTTTTTTTTTTGGCTGTGAGTATCCTTCAATAGAAACTTGTAATTTTTCTCCAGCAATGGTGTCTTCAAATCCAATCACAACAAAGAGCTGTAGCCTGAAAGCAGCCACTCAGCACCTGCCTCCTGCTGCCCTTCACTACCAGTGAGAGCTCCTGCTCTGTGCTTCTCTTGCCTCTGAGAACATCACACAAACTCACACTTACCTGTTGTTGTGATTCCTGGAATGGTTTGTGCGGCTAAAAACAGTTCATCTATGGGATCCACGAGATGTTTAATGTTAACTTTCCTGGCATTGTAATAATTGCCATCAGCAGCCATCCCAGCACGCTCTATTGCTACCAGGTGATCAAATCTGGTTAGAGGTGAGTGAAAAAACAGAGGGGAGAAGTTAAAGCTGTGATTTTCAGATGAAAAATTCTTCTGTTGGCTGCTTCTGCTTGGTTCTACTTTTTTACCATTTATTCAAGGTAAAACTTGGATACTGCTCTGTTATTTCTGAATGTAGTTGTCTATGGTTTTTTTTCAAAGGTTAGTTCAGGGTTTTTTTAATAGCTTTAGTGCAGCTCCCCCAAGCCACATTTGCTACCATGAAATGCAGAAGTTTCTGCAATCCTCCTAGCCAGCAATCCTTCGGGTCAGCCATCTGGCCTGGCTCTGTTTCACATTAAAGCAGATGGTATCTTGTAAAATATTAGTCCCTGTAAGTGTATTCAAAGAAAACAAAAAAAGTGGAAAATTAATGATCATCTAAATCCTTGTTAGTGCAAATGTATTCTCTGCTTAAAGTACATTGCTTGGCAAATATTCATCTGTTTCTAGTTAGGCAGTGTTTGGGTTTGGGTCTTTAGATTTGGGGGATTTATTTTTTAAGTCTGTGGCTGTTCTGCTGGTTACAAAAGTAGACAGATGTACTGCAGCTGTCCTACATTTTAAGTAGAACTATAGTGCTCAGTTCTGTCACTGTATGTTAGAATTAAGTTATTTTGCTTCTGTTTCTCTGATTTTACTGTCAAGAGGTTAATAATTCTGCTGAATTACTTAATGTTCTTTGTGGGTGGGTATCTACAGTGATTCCAGAGACCTTTAGCAGGTTAGTTGTCTATTTAAAAAAAATATTTCAGCTTCTTGGGACTAAGGGATCAATTTAAATAGAATCTGCCTGTACTTTTATTAAGCATAGCTATAAAAGACATTTTTAAAACAACACATAAAAATGAAGACAGTATGATGAATACTATTACAGTACACGCTAACCTGTGGAAAGAAATGGGAATTCAAAAGGTTAATGAAGCAAATACTAGAGTGAAAGCCCTTTTTATTAAAGAATGCAAACTGAGGGCAACTACATTAAAATACTTTACACTGAAAGATCAATAAAAATGAGCAATGTATGCCTACTTCAAGGAAATTCAAGTTGCATGCTAAGTAATGAAATGAGCATACAGCTACTTGGCAAATTCTCCAGTGCATTAACCCTAATCCCACCATTACAAACACATGACATTTTATTAAGTCAGATCAGATTCCCTAGCTGTCAGACTAGAGCTAAAGCTCTAGAAAATGCACTTTCCACAGCTCTTTTCTTAGCTCTTTCACTGACTTTGATATAATACTTCTTGATCTTCTAACTGATTTTAAAATTGGTAAAATAATATATAGAGTGTGTATATATATTTATAGAATAACAGCTGAAAATATTTTAGAAATTTTTTGAAGGAAAAGAACCACTGATATATGAAGAATTGTTTCCTTTTTGTACTCCAGAAGTGCATAATTGCAGAATAATGTGGAATTCTGTACTCTGTGTAAGCTCCAACAACAGCGTTTGGCTTCAAAGTTTGTTCTGTGCATTCAAAGTCTTAAGGATTTACTTGCAGCCATTGTGCCTTCTTATACCATGGTTCCTATTTCTATTATAATTTTGCACAGTAGAGGTGTGACCCATTCTCAAAAACTGAATACACATACCTAGGTCTTCCAGGATTCCCATCCTCACACAAAAACATTAAAGCTGAATCAGCACTTTCCCTTTGATAACTCAATAGAGGGATCGGCTTCTTCAGGATTCCTACAGGAAAGCAAAATGAAATTCATATACTACATACTTCTTTCATTTTAACGTATCTTTGAGTAACTTAAAAAAGAAAAAAAAAACAAAATTGCTAGAACAGTAAGAATTCAATGTCTTTACACAGTTCTTGATGAACTCCCTATATCCTTACTTAAAACTTGTTTAGATGTAAATGCTGTTAAATGGGACCTTGAGGTAGAAAACAGGTCTATAAGAACAAGAAGAGATATCCAGAATTTATTGTAAGCAACTCATCCAGAATCAGTACCCTGATATGTACATATTAACTTGTTGCCAGCTAGGTTAACAAAATGTCATCGTAACAATGATGAGCAGAGCTTAGAAGATGAATTCTGATTCATTCTCCGGGAAAAAAAAAAAATAAATCCTGTACTAAGTGACAGATTAAAACAGAAGTAAACCTTGGCTCAAATTAGCAAGATAAAACCTGAAAAACCCATGTCTCTTACCTAGTTGAACAGCTTCCTCAATAATCTTTTTATTCAGATCCATGGCTCTCTGATCTGTAACTATGGCAACCTGTTTCCCCAAGGCCTGCAGCATAGCTGCAATGGCAAGGGCTCCCGGGGGGCCGTCGTTCTCCTCGGGCGGCTCGTGGGTGAAGTGGGTGGGAAATCCCGTGGTGATCAGCACGGCCCCCGCGTGGGACAGGGCCAGGCAGGCCCCCAGCAGCTCTCCCTGGCGCTGCAGGTGCGCTACACCCCGCTCTCCTAGACAAGGGGTTTGAAAGACAGCAGCACACGTCAATGTATCATTCTCCTTTTGAAGTTTCCCTCTGGGTGAAAATATATACTTCAGTGATATAAAATGAGTTAAAAAAAAGGGGGAGAGAAACCTCTGGTCAAGGCAGGAATTGGGGTAATTTCCTCAGGAAACCTAAGAAGATGTAGGATATGAGTAATGAAGATAATGAGCTATGCTTCCAGGTTAACAATGTCAGGTTTTGAAAATTATTATACCTAGCATTTCTAGGATAAGTGTAAACAGCTTCTTCTAAGACCTAATTGCATATTGTTTCCCTTCCTCTGGCTCTCTGTTTTCCTTTGACATGGTCCTGCTAGACCATGTTTAGCTAGATTGCAACTCAAGCGTCGCAGACCTTACAGAAATTCTGATGCAGACTTCAGTTGTGTAAGCCGGTCCTTTGTCTCTATTTAACTCCATGCCCTTCAGGAAGAGCTAATTCCCAAATAAATTCCACTTAATGAAATGATTAACCTCAGAAGTGAGGTTTCAGAGACATTGTAAGTTACCTGGGGACTTCATAAACTCAATTAATACAATGGTACCCAGGTGATTACTAGAAGTTCTTGTAACGCTTCACGTAGCAGAGAACCGCGTTATCCGACCTTGAGAAACAGGTGAATATTAACAGAAGTCTCTTCTTGTGAATCAGTCCCTAAATAGGCAACACTATTATCTGTGTATGGCTTTCATTGTTCAAATACTTCCTATCCCATGTTCCCTCCCTGTCACTTGGAAAAAAGTTCACAGCTCAGTTCTTTCGATTTGCTAGCGCTCAAGAAAACCATGAGTACCAGCATGATGAGATTATAGAGGTAAGTCTTCACTGTTGTTTTCCAATCTCATCATATCTTCATCCTTCTCGCTCCCCTCACCCCCACATTTTCCTCTTTTTGTCCTCAATTTCCCCTTTGGCATTTCTCCCTCTGTTCCTCCTAAATAACACACAGGCAATACACAGATAATGGACAGAGAAAGAAGTTCAGAAAACTTAAAGTTAACATAAGCAGAATACAAATCTCCAAGAAGTGGGGTATATTAACTTAGACAAAGTACTGTACTCTCCTTTAGCAATAAAATGAGCCAACTTTTAAGTTAGGTCCTGTATTTCTGCAGAGCATGGCATCATGCCAAGCCAGCTCCAGAGAGTGGGAAAGGAGAGGTCTTGTGAGTAAAAATAAACAGACTGAAATGTATGCACACAGCCCAAACCCAGAGCTTGGGAGTGCTGGGCGTAAGCAGTTTTCCACTACTGCCTACAGAGGATTTCAGAAAATTTATGGCACACTGAGCTCAGACTTTACAGCAGCCAGAGGGGACTAACTCAGTGTGTATTTTAGGAATGGTTGCACTACTCAGTTTGCCTTTACCTCCCTCTCTTCCTTGCACACACAGGCAGCTCCACTGCCCAATCTTCTGTGGTGACCTGGTCACTTTGGTCCATCACACAACACCTCAGTGATGGATATGTCAGCAGAAATTGATATAATTCCACCCGTCAGAGAGTGGTGTTTGAAAAACACATGCAACTACTAGAATTTTCTGGTAGGACCACAGTAGTCATGAACATATGTGAAGAAATGTGCTATTTATTCCATAGTGAATACCCATGTAGCTGTTACCAGCAAGCTGAGCTGCCCTGTACTTCACATACTAATTTCAGTTTTACTCAGTAACAGTTCTTATTCCCTGTGGACTCTTCAGTCTGCTTCTGTGTACTTTGGGAGCATACAGTCATCAAGACCAGATATTCCATTACCCACAATGTAGAATTTTGGCCAGACTCTGATATTAGTAACAGAAAATATAAGACCTAGTTATATAAACTCACTGTATTCCATAAAGAATTCTTAAAATAAGCTTTAGATTCTTATTGTGTTCTTGAATTTAAAATACCTAAAAAGGCAGGATAGGTGGTATCTACCCCATAACAAATCCATTAAAGGGAGTCAGTTTTTATTTATACCTGGATCTGTTCCAATTAGGGTCTCTAGAGCCTTTATCTTTTGGGCTGCTTCTGCCGACACAATACTGAAATGCAGAGGATCTTGAGAGATGCAGTGGACCTGTGGGACTCCTCCTAAGGATCTGACATTGTCATTCTTTAGGTCAGTAATGAACATGCAGCCAGGAGAACGAGTAAAAGCTAACGGAGCTCCTAAAATGAATGAAAAAACTTCAGTTAAATGTTATTACTGCAATGTAACAAATTACAGGGATGATAAAATTTCAAAAAGCCACTTAATGTAACAACAGAGTCCCTGCCTGATGACATTTACAAAAACAGGTGATATTTTAAGTTACAGTGGAGCAATTAATACACTTTGAGAAAGAAATTATACGTGTACATCTGAAAATGTCACTTTTAAAAAGCTCATGTGGGTATTTGAGATCAGTATTTTCCACAAAGTCCTCTTTGGTCTAAACTTGAGGCAACCTAAGAGTGGAACTCTGGTACCCTCTCAAAAGGTCTTTTTTGATGGTGTTTGTCTTCCCAAGTCATTATTACAAGCGATAGGGCCTTGTGCTCCTGGAGATGGCTGAACACCTGCCTGCCCATGGGAAGCAGGGAATTAATTCCCTGTTTTGCTCTGTTTGCGTGCATGGCTTTTGCTTTCCCTGTGAGACTATCTCAACTCATGAGTTTTCCAGTTTTTACCCTTCCAATTTTCTCCCCAATCCTGCTGGCTGGAGTTAAACCAGCAATTTAAACTGGGAAGGAGTGGCAACAAAAGGGGACCAGTAAGTGTTAGCAAAGGAAAATTTGAGTAGCCTCTAAGACCCTGGAGAAAAATAAGCTTCTTTAGACCTGACAGCATGGTAGCTCCATAAGCTGAAAATACTTCCTGACTTTATACTGACTCCAGAAGTCCGAATCCAGGTAATACTTGATTTGGCAAAATTGGTACGTTTTTAGGTAAATCATAACTGGTATACTTAAGCAAGAAAAACTTTCATTGTTAGGAGGGTGAAAATGGAGAAGATATTTCTTTACTAAGTATGTATGTGCTTGGTTTGAGCTACATCTATTGGGACTCTATGGCTAGCAATTTAAAGCACCTGAGGAACATGGTTAAGATTTACCGTCTGTGAGCAGACAGTTTTTTGTGACAAGCTAGCATATTCATCTAAAGTATGGTTATTGGTGGCATGGCAGATTTCAAACCTCCTAGCTGAGAAAGTAGCACAGCAAAATAAAAACTATCAAAAAATTTCCTGGAATGCAATAATGACAACTGGTTTTAATATAGAAAATGGAGAAATAAACAAAAGTGAAAGTCTGTTCCAGGCAAGGGCAGGATAGACAGCCTTGTGCAACAGATTGGAGAGACGTTGGCAAATTTTTTCTCTCTTTTCCCTACAACAAGGATGCATGAGGAATATGAACAGGTTTGCTATAGAATCCAGGGAAGAGTAGGATTTTCAGCATGGATTTGGGACTGGAGAAAAGAGATTGTATGTAAGAAAGAGCAAGAAGACTCCTCTTAGAGCTGAACATATTAGAGCAGGTGTTGAGAGAAGTTCAGATAAACATCTATAAGAAACCACAAGGATCCTGCAAGGAGAGAAGGACAAAGCAGATGACCTCCTAGGGTTCTCCCAAATATATTGCCTATGATTATTAAGCTTCTTTTTCAGCAAGAATGAAAATACAGTATTTCATTCCACACTAGTGACTTAGAGAAGTATATAATACTGTTACTATGGTTTTGTAGCATTTTCTTGCCCTTTGTCCTCATGCCTGCATAAATGACTGCACACAGTGCAGAAACACTGCGGAGAAGAAAAAGTTTCATTTATGTGAGGTGTGTCACATTTACTTAATTTTAGAGAACGCTAAAAGCTCGAAATTCTCCATGAGACACTTAAGAACCCTTTTCCATGTCAATCAATTTTTGATTGCTAGCTCTTGACAACATTTTGGAAAGATTTCTGGCTTCTTTTTTTTTTTTCCTTATTTTTTTTCTTTTTCCTTTTCTATTGCTTTACTTCAATGTAGTACAAAATAATGCATTAAAAGGGAGAAGCTTAAAAATGAATGCCTTTAAACTTCTTGGTTTTTTATAATGCTTAAAAAGATGTTTTGATGTTGCCAGAGCTGTAGATTTAAACATTTAAAATACACAAAAGTGGTGAAATTTCAGTAAGAATTTTCTTTAAAGTAGACCTGTATTTCTCAACAAAATCTCTCCTGCCAAAGGCTTTTTTGTTGTTTGGGGTGTTTTATATACTACCCTAAAACCAAGCCTGCTAATCAGCCAATGCAGTCTCCTTTTAAAGAAAATAAAATAA
>WAAG01074529.1:1045-12838 GCA_013390105.1 Tichodroma muraria
GGGAACAATGAGATTATTTAAATGCATTGACAGCAAAAGGCAGTAAAGAAATAACATTGACTGTGGGAATCGTAAACTCCCAGTCAACCCTTAACTTGTGTGGGATCAGCTGCTCCAGCTGGGTCCCTCTAAGTCTCTGGGGCCTGATGGGATTCAGCTGAGAACACATAAAGAGCTGGCTGATCACCACAAGACCTCTCTCAATGATTTTTGAACAGTCTTGGGAATCTGAAGAGGTCCTAGTTGAGCTGGCAAACATTGTCTCAATTTTCAAGGAGGATGACCCTGGAAACTATAGGCCCTGCAGTCTCACTTCAGTGCCTAGTAAAGGGGCCCTGCAGAGAGGCCTGGAAAAATTAGAGGGCTGGCAAAGAGCAGCTCTACAAAGACACCTCGAGTCCTGGGGACAGTTTTGGGCACCACAAACATAATTAAGAAACTAAGCCACTAGAGAGTGTCCAATGGAGGGTTACAAAGATGGTCATGGCTCCAAGGCTGACAGAGCTCAAGGAACATTTGGACATGCTGTGGGGCACATGCTCTCAGCATGTGTCTCACATGCTCTCAGGCACATGCTGTGATTCTTGGAGCTGTCCCATGATAGACCAAGAAGAGTTGGACTTTGACGGTCCTTAGGGTCCTTTCCAGCAAAGGATATTCTATTCTACAATTCTAAATTATTTTCCTTATATCATTTTAGGATCAAGAAGTTCCTTAAACACACAGGTTATTAATAATGAAGCAGTGATGGAGTCAATAAATTAAATATAATCAGCCCCACGCATGGGTTTCTTGAATTCTGCTGAAATACTCCTTGGTCCTTGGGCTGGGCATCCCATTGTCATGTGCATGGCAAAGGAAAAATGACATCTCAAAAGGTTCTCCCTTTTGTCCTTGACAGAAATGATGGGGCTACAGGAGATGTGTATCAACAGGATCAGCTCTTGCCTTCAAGTTCAAGGGTTTAGGATGACTGGGAAGAGGTTTCTTAAAGATCAAGATGTCAAAATACTCCTCTTGCTTTTCTTATTTTGCTTATACTGTTCCTTTGATTGCTTTTGTCAATCTATTGTTTGTCTTCCCCTTGGTTTGATTCACCTCCCATCATGAATCCCCTTGTATTTCAGTCTTCTAAAGAGAGCATTTTGCACCAGAGGGAACATACCTTCAGAAAAATTTTGTTGGATTTAAAGTCTGCCTATTCTGATTTTTGAATAACACTCAGATCTTACTTTACACATTCTCTTTGAACAGTTACATTGTTTTGTTCATTTTATTTTTTATTTTCATTTTAATCTCCAGGTATTTAAAGGTACCTAGAAGACTTTTTCTGTAATCACACATTCAGAGTGGTGAGCAAACACTCCATGGTGAACATCACAGCTCATTTTCCCAACCAAAATGAAAAGAAATGTCGTGACTGGGTTGAAAGCCAAAGGACAGGGACATGCTTTAGCATATTTCCCAGTGGACCACAACACACGCTGCTGACTCGTTAGTAAACACATCCTGGCAGACACTTTTCCTTCATTAGTAAAATATCACATTTTTCCACCAATTAAGAATATTGTTATGCACTTCTCTTTTATACACTATTTATCTACTGGATGAAGCATGAACATTCCAGTACAGAAAAAACACAATTCTCAAAAAAATCTTACAACACTACTGAATTATTTTTTTTTCCTCTTTCTCACCTTAAAAGCAGCATAAATTATTCTTCAGCAAATAACATCAATTAGCAACAGAAGTAAGATGTGCTTCTATAAAAGGACATTATCTCCCCTTGGCTAATATGACCTTTTTAAAACCCAGGTAAAACTTTTAATTAAAATCTGAGTTGCTTCTAAGACTTCTTAAAACTAGGAATTATTCATTAAATTGAGGCAATTATGAAGCACCAAACATGCCAGATTGAAAAGTAGTTTATACATATCACACGTTGATTCATATAGGCTACATAAATTTATATAACAAGCAGATTGATGTAAACATATTTTATTTAAAAAGTGAGACGTTAAATCTATGTCCATTTGCTTTGCTGCATATTGGTTTATGAATAAAATATGTTGTTGCATGGCTGTTTTATTTGCTTGTATATAAAACAGGGGTTCATTTATGACAAATTGATTAATGCATATAATAAGTTGACTTGCAGTTGCAGAATATTAAATGTGGCAGGATTGGTTTTGTAAGTCATTAATTTTTTGATAGTCATACTAGTAGGATTTAAAACACATAAAAGTCTATTTGCCTTTCTTTAACTGCAAGTAACAACCATTAGAGTTGATAGGACTTGTGTAGGTAGCTAGAGTCTGAAAAAATATTCTTTGACGTATATGAATTAAAGGGAGAATAAATAGAATTGGAGTCTTGCATGAGATTTTGGGGTAGTTTGACAGCCAAATGTGGAAAAAATATTCAAGTTCATAAGACAGACATACATATGTTAGATAACATTTCCAGAACAGGTAAGTGTTGCACATCTTACCCAGGTATTCCACCTTAATATTAGATACAAATATTGTGGTTGGCCTAATTATGCACATTTTAAGCAGACTTTGAATCTCATGTCCTTCTCCTCAAGCTCAGGGCACAGACTGATCAGGGGGAAGGGTATCTGGCAGGAGGAAGGGGACAAGAGGAAGGCTTCTCCTCCCTCCCCAACGAGGTCAAACAACAGAGAGCACAGCAGTTTGCAGCCACCTCACAAGTACAGCTGATACATTCCATGATTCCAGAAATATTGGCTTTCACAGCTTGCTTGCTCCATCTGTGGTAGAGCTGCTCAAGTCCACTGTGGAAAAGAACAACACAAAGAACACAAATAATGTATTTAATTTATGAACCCAGGACCAGAGTGCCAGGCAAGGGGGTCTGCCCAGCCAGTGAGGCAATTTCAGCTGGCAGTGGAGCCGAGGTCCATCAGAGCTCCATCTGCTGACACAGACAGCAAGCTCAGCCAAAGCTCATCTTATCACATCCATAATTGCCACAGATCTTTCAATTCTGTCAAAACTCGGAGTTAGTGACTAGTCACAAAGGGAGTAAGACCAAGTTTTTCAATGGGAGATGACCAAAGCAGAATTAAGNGTTTGAATATACAACACCTGACCAATTAATGCCCATTTTATCTTTTCAAATGTTACATTTACTTTTAAATAAAAATGTATTTGCTGAAACACAAGAGCTCTACTGACTCCAGTGCACTCCTAACCAGAACAAATGTATCTACCCTGAAGCCCAAATATTTCAGCCAAAAAATCAATGCATTTTAACACAAGTCAATAAAATTACATCTGAGACAAACTATTCTTATTATAACCAATACATTTCCCCTGAAACATATGTAACACTACTGAAACCAACCTGGAGTCATTGAAACTGACTTAAAACTGGTTAAAAGGCTAAAGAGGGGGAAAACAAACACACACAAAAAAATCTAGTAGTGCTCCAAACCTTACTGTGTTTCAGAAAGCTTGGAATATTTCTATTTTCTTTATCATTACTCTAACCTCATACATCTTGAGCCATTTAATGCACTGTCAACAACTCCAAGTCCCTGCTCAAATGATATTTTAGATTGTAGCAATCTCATTTTAATTGGGCAACACACACCCTTAATAATACAGAAAGCAGGATGATGCAGAGGGTGTCATACTACTACTTTTTTTGTTGTTTTTCTAATTTCTCTTTTTATTTACCTGTGGATTTTAGGAATTTAGTTAAAACCAATCCTCCAATTCCTAGCTATATTGCCTGGATGCTATGTTGTGGGATTTCCTGTGATGGGTCAAGGAAATCACCAAGCCCAGTGGAAAACAACACCTAGACAATCAGAGCAGGCAGATGATGTTGGAATCTCCCTGTCACACCCAGTAGTGCTGACTAAAACCAGCCTGAAGCCTGTCTACACTGCCTGGCCACTTTGTGCCTGATCTGTATTTTAAACTATGCTGGAGAACACAAGGTGCCACTTTTGTGTCATAGGAAACATGAGAAATAATGTATTTTTATTTTTATTTTTAGAGGGCTTTTTTTTAAAAATATGACCTTTATATTTTTTTTGTGTTTTCTCCTCATAAATGACCCAAGATATAAAATCTTGACTACTAACATCAGCTGTAACATCAGATCTAGTTCTATAGTCACTGATTAGATCAGCCTGGTTTGAACTAAAACTTCCTGAAACAATGTGTACTCCCTCTAGTGTCCACAAAAATCCACTCCAAATGGTTACTAAAATGAATGAAAACACTTTTAAAATAAATGCAGATGAAAAGTAATATATCTTAAGAATTAATAGTCATTGAATTAAATCTCACCCATTCACTTTTCAAACGGGAGCTGAAAACTGATGAAGAATTAAGGCTGAATAGAAAAGTCATGTGGAAAAGACAAATAACTGGTGAGAGAAGAGTGTTTCACTGTTAGGCCAAAGAGACTATCTGTTAATTTTTTCTTTGGTCACAAATCAGTGTGTTTACCATGATATACCAGTCAAGTAATTTGCCTCTGAGAAAACCACTAACACTATAAATTCACAATTAGATTAAAATCAATTATTTAAATCAAAGTTTTCTGCTTGTTGGTTTAAATCAGAGTTAAATCACTTTGATTCATGTCAATTCACCTTATTGAACCCTTTAATCTTTCAGTCGATGACAAAGCTGCCATTGACTTGGAGTGGATGGTTCAGGAGGATTCCCTTAAGCCGCACAAACAAAACTCCTGCCTGGTCTGCCAGGATCACGTTCAGACAATTATCAGCCCCATCTGATAAATTAGTTGTATAGACTGACACAGACAATGTCAAGAACTACAGCACCTCGTGCTGTAACGCTCAAGTACCGCGCAGGCAGAATCTTTGCCCGTGTCAGCCCCTGCATGTTTATCTTTTCACAAGCCCTGGTTCAAAGCTAGCTTGTTTCTTTCTTGGCATGGAAACCCGGATCCAGCTCTATGAACATCACTCTGGCTGAACGGGTGCAGAACTCTGTTTCCATCAGAGCAGGCCCCATCTATCCGCTCATGGAATACTGGCGGGTCAGGGACTGAAAGTTTCCTGCATTTGATTTGTTTATTTCTGGGGCATAATTAAAAATGCAGCGCTTTTAATAAAAAGTTGGATAACGTTGTACTGCTGTTGCAGAGGAAGAGAAAGGTCCTGCATCCATTATTCACAACTCCCTCTGAACTCGTGGCTGGATTTTGCCAACATATTAATTTTCACTATTTTTTTTTTTTTTCTGAGGAAAAAGAAAAGATCTTTGGAAGAGAATCAAAGTAGTGAGCATGCACAAGAAGCACACATGCAAATCCAAATCTGAAAATGTTTTCAGCTAAAAAAAGGGCTGCAAATAAAAACAGAAAGGCAATTTAAACAATCAAATTAAATAATCCAATTAAAACAAACTAATTCATATATTCCCATGGGTGTCTTGATGAGCTCTAAACGGAGGCCCAAGTTAACTGAAATAGTACCATTAATTTAACAAAACAAAATAATTCTTGCCCCCCTTCCCCAAAATGGCTGTTTTGCAAGAAATCCCATCCTCATACATTTGAACTCTTCCATTTCTAATAGCTATTTCTGAGCATCCAAAGGGTTTTTGTGAGTGGTTACGTCTTTCTGGGAGCTGCATGTAGTTCTGATTAACACTGATAAAATAAAATCAGAATCTACCACCCATAATGAGGCAATTATCTTGCAAGCTAAAAATAAAAATGAAAAATCCAATTAAATTACTTCGTTCTCACTAATACTGACCAGTAGTTTTGCCCACTACTTTTGTCTCAGAAAACATGCATAAGCAATCATGTAATTTGCACCCAGAAACATGCACTTATGCTGCTGTATATATATACATATTTGGAATCTAATTTCACACTTTATGGATAGACATTTAAGAAAAATGGGGCTCTATTTCAATAAATATTGGGCTTTTCACATTCTCTTTACCTCTTCTGGGTAGCATCAGCAACAACAGCATTACCATACGGCCAAAGTGGTCAAGAAATCAGTAGCTTATTACCCATGATGACACCAAATTGCAGACAAATTATAAAATTTGTCTTTACATGTCACATTATGGTGACCACACTGACATTGTCCCCATGGTTACACCTTGATTAATTCCTGATTTATGTGCAGAATTTCAGCATAAGCAGCTGCTGGGCAGGAACCCAATGTAAACACGATACCCTGCCTAACTGGGATATCCCAACAAATTATCCTGTATTGTACCACCAGAATTCTATTAATAGTGACACTTTCAATAAGATGCATTTTTGAAAGTGAACTAGAAATCACCACAGTGGTAAAGCACTTAGAAGTTATTGCTATACCACTGAAGAAATGCAAACACAGTTATTAGATGCATTTTTAAAGGAAGACTTTTTTTTTCTCCCCATATGATTTACTACACTCACAGTTTTTATGTCTTAAGGTGTTGCCTGAACAAAACAAAAGTTGTGCTTACTTGGCAAGGAAATTCTGAATTGCTGATGCCAAGCATAGTACACTAAAGACAAAGCTATTAGGATTTTAAGGAGCATAGTGGGAAATAAACAGCTAAACACAAAGAGAACAGTGTGGGATGGTAAAAGTTCATCAACCAGTTCCAAAGGCAGGAGGAACTGAAAACAGCAAATAGGGAATGGGGTTTGTGAACACAGAGTTTTCCACCATAAAATCATGGGTGCAGTGTCAGAAAGGGATCCTTTTCAGGGCTGCTTTAAAACATCTGTCAAGAAGATGTGAAGAAAAGGCTCATACGGGACACACCAAAACCACCTCAGAAACTTCTGCTGCACCAAAAGCCTAAAAAGGCAGAGAAAATAGGGGCATGCAGAGGTAAAAGAAAACAATGAAACAAGGACAAAGTCCATCTGGTGGATGCCCTCCTTGTCTTCCAGCAGGTTTTGCTCTGCATCTGTGCAGAATCAGATACACGGATTTGGGCCAAGGAATACAGTTATAACTTTATTGAACAATCTTTATTGGTGGAGAGTGGTAGCTAAACTTCCACTTAGAGCCTTCTTCAAAATGTATTTTAGTAAAAAGGCTGTAGCTCCAGGGATAGTTATTCCAGGATAAATGCAGGAGCTTTACAGAGTGAAGCTGTTAATGTAGAACAAGGAAGGAAAAAGAAAATACTCTTAAGAAATTAAGGTTGTCTCCCACCTTTCATTCATTCTCTTTTCCCTAAAACTACCTATCTCCCCCTAATATTTTTTTTTTTTTTTATTCAAGACTTAAGGACTCTTCTGGTCACTTTACCCACCACAAGTTGAATCAAACTTCCCACTCTTCCCTGTTATCACAGTAAGAGAAACCTTTTCTTTGTTTTTTAGGGTTTTTTTTGGCTTTTTGTTGTTTTTTTCTTAAACACCTACTCAAACAGTTCTCCAGTCTGTTTGCCTTTGGACCCCCTCTCATCACCAGTTAAGAGGTGACATTTGAAGTCTGGCAGCTCCTCATGTTCACAGAGTGGGTGTCTTGATCTCATGCAAAGACAAATTTTTATTTATCTGCATGCTCTCTTCCTGAAAGCATCGTATTTCCTATACCAGATAACCCCTGAATCAACACACACACAGTATACATCTCACACTCCTGGTAACTGATTCTCCACTTAGGAAGGAATTCAATTTTGCAGGTTCAAGAAAAATCAGCTTGCAAAGGCGAATTAAGTGAAAAATGTATTATACTTGAGAATGCAATTCTTAAGCAACCCCCTCATTTATAAGATTGTTCACTGAATAATGACTTTGGGAATATCTTGTGAAGATGAGTTTTACATGTCTATTAGTTTCCAGTACTGAACCTTTTCCCTCACCCCATTCCCTAATAGTAGCAGATTTGTCTTTAATTTTTGTTAGTCCTAGCTCACCATGCAAGGGGAAGAGGAATCAATTCTTAATCTGCTGCGTCTAGCTAAGAACAAAAGGAAATAACACAAGTGAGGCACAAGTGAGCTTGCTCTAGAGCCCCAGCACCCTGCCTGTGCTCAGCAGACCAGACATAAGGAGACCATGGGGAAGAAAATCCATTTCCAAGCAGGTTGCAGGAATAAGGATGCCAGGTGGAAAGATGGCATATTTTCACTGGGTTTGTTTTCAGGTTTGTAGCTAAGATGGTTTAAGGACTTGGCGTGGGAAAGATGAGAGCTCCCCCAGGAGCCTTGGCTTTGGGCTCACCTGGGCACAGGCTGCTCTGGAGAGGGCTGTGCCTGGCCAAGGAGCAGCTCACAAACATCACCTCACCTTGAGGAGTGGTGGAGCTTGGACTGTTTTTAGCAAGGAACCGAAACAAACGCAATTTCCACGCAAGCAGGCTGCCTCTCCTGGTGGCCAGGGCCAGGAGAGGCCTCTCTTGCCTGCAAACAAGTTATAAATAGCAGCATTATTCATGCACCGATAGCAGATATTCCAACACATCTCAAAGTCAGAGTGACTGCAAACCAAGGCAGAGTGATACACACAAATCCACAGCATTCCCAAAATAACCTCTTGTTTGTAGTTCTTGGACAAGGAGTGGCTGCATCCTCCTGGTACAGCAGAAATGTCAAAGGCATCCTCCTCTTTATCCGTGCGGATGAACTTGCTAAAAGAAGCCGTGCTGCCGGAGCAAATCAGGTACAGTTTCAAACAGAGATTAAGTGACTTTCACAAGCTGGAAAGAACACTGGAATAACAGGAATGAAAGGGAGGAAAGATTAAAAGAAAGGTGAAGAGGTGACCTCCTTTGATGAAAAATGAACAGGTTAAAAAATATGAAGAAAGCACATCTGAAACCCAAAAGCTCAAGCCCTTCCAGTAGTATTCAGACAAACCCCAAATAGGAACAGATTGTTAAGGCTTCTGGAATCAAGAGATGTAATTTTTGTGAAATACTATTTAGCAATAGTTAATACTCTAGGCATATTTGGCAAAACATTTTTCCTCTCAGAATTTAAAAAATACTATTTTTTAAAGCCTAACCATTAGTATACATTTTGTATAAGCAAGACAGACTTATGAAAATTAGTTTCTAATTAAATAAAAATCAACAGATGTCACATTATAGGCAAGTCTTTATTTTCCTCATTAATTATATGGCTTTGCCTGAAAATTCTTGTGTGATTTAAAGAATTTTCAATTTGGACATAACAACTCTGAAAGTCACATGAAAGGTGTTTAAACTGGATTGTCCCTAATAATGCCATTAATGAGAGATGAAAAATACATATACAAGGCAAGAAATCTGAACAACTTGTATTTCCTAATTTTTACAAGAACAACAATTTTTTCAGCCACCGAGATTGTAATTACCTTCTGTTAACAAGGTATTTTAATTCACATACACAAGCAAAAGACTTGCTGGTTGCAGCTACATGTGCAGCTTTGCACAGGGAATCACAGGATTGTTTCTTGTTAAGTGTGAAGTGCTGGAAGTTTCTGTATGGACTACTACAAATAGAAATTTCAGTAAACTGAGCTGCACACAGACTGGATCTCAGTGAGGAAAAGCACGAGTGGTGCTCGTGCTGGGCTCACCCCAGCCCTCCAAAGCAAGTTAATAACCTTAATGCACTTTTTTAACGTGACAAGTACAACTTCCATCTAGCTAACTTTAACTTCCCTAACCTTTGGCTGGAGAACAGGATAGGCAGGGCCTGACTTCTGGAATACAGGGCTCGGACACAGAGGGAGTTTTGTTCTGGGCTACACAGGACACGATTTCAGCAGTGTTTTCTATCCCAGGAACTGTCAGAGGCAACTTCAGCCGCAGTGGCACTGGCAGAACCCATTCTGGGCAAAAACATCCCATCAAAGAGTACTTCAGGTCCCACTATGGGAATTTTTAACTAGCACTAAATTAACTCCATGCCCCCCTTGACTCCCCCACAGCCGTATCTGTGTGTAAACAATGAGTACAATAATTCAACAATATGTTTTTAGTTGGTTATCACACATGAAAGGTGACAACGCTGCAACTCAGAGGAGCAGACTGACATATAAATGCATGGGTTTTGTCCTTGTGTAAATAAGGCACAGTTTACTGTAGGCTGATTTTTCTCTGTGTGATATCTGGATTAGCAATTAACATTTTAATTAAAGATGGATTAACAAATATTAGGAAAATTATGTCTGGAACTGTTCAATTTAAAATCTACCATATATACGCAGATAAACACATCATTAAGTGCAAGTCATTTTCTGGTCTGTGTAAAAATGATATGAATTATGTCTTTGAGAGACAGCATAATAATTTGATATTATTATACACAGAGATAAATACTGACCAAATATAATGAATGGGAAATGTGTTTCTTTAAGAAGCTATATAATTACCATTAAGTTTTAGATGTTCATTTAGTGGAAGTTCTGACTGCAGTTCAAGCTATAGACTAGTTTTAACTTAGCTATGTTCAAACAGAGCATGGTGGTGAAAGAGGACACACTGTTCTAAATGTAAATTGTATTAGCAACAACATATTGAGATTTCTGTACTCTTTGTTCCACTTGTGGTTTTTTTGCCACGAGAATAAATCACAGTGTGCTTTCTGTTCTTGTAGCAATCTTTGCAGGGAGAAGCCAGAATCTGCACCATGTGCTTTTCACTTGGCATCTGGTCTCCTTTTGTCAAGGCACCCTGGGTGCTGGGTTTGCTTTCTCTGCTGGGTTTTTCTGCGAGGGTAAAACCTCCTAATCTCCATCTCACCTTCTTACTAGAGAAGGCAACATTATGATCAGAGAATAAGTGGCACTAATGGCCAAGCAAGTCAAATAGAGAATAGGGAAAAGAGCATAATGTGAGGAATATTTGGACCTATTTACTAGTCATCAAAATTACAGATAAATTGCACTTGCAGCGTGGTCACAGAAAGGAACTGAGACAAGCACAATTATGGCAAACAGTATTATCAGAACCTGCAAAAAACTTAACTGTTCTCATCAGCACCTTTTAAACCAATCTAGAAACAGCTGAATGATTTTGCATTTGTAAAAATTTACTGTACTTGGATGAGTAGTAAATAGCATAATACATACAATGAAGCATTGATTTATGAAGCCAACTTTTTTACTCTTTAGTCCCAAGGTGTTTTAGCTTTCAATAAAACACTCAAAAGAAATGAATCCAGAGCATTCTAGGGCACAGTTTCTAAAGCAGTAGCAAACAAAATAAAAAAAAATAAAAATCTTTCAAGCCAAATAGCTTCAAAATGGCAAAGCTTTCTGGTTATATAGTTGCTGAGCATCTCCCTGGGTTTAACTTCACTGACATGAGTAGTGACAAAGAAATTTATTTCCGACAGGTACTGAGGTGGCAGAGCACCCACTGGTGCGTAGACATACATCCTGTGAGAAGCAATTGCAGCAATTCAACAGCTAAGCAAACAAGAAAACTGAATACCTTTGGAAACAGAAAAAGCCTTTTCATCTAGGCCAATGTTTAAGGCAATATTTATATAGGTCATGTCAGATTTGACTATGACTCCTTTCTGTATGTCAAAGTCATATATCTAAAAACTCACATTCAGAGCTTGGAAGGAAGAGGAGACTCAACAATAAAGTCTCTTGTGTCTACAAAGCAACTAGAAAACACTGAGGCAGCAGAAATGCATTTTAGAGCTGCACACTCGGGTTTAAATGTTACATTTTGTCATTCCATGGGCAAGCAACAACAGAGCAATACTCACAATACAGAGTGCTTACTCTGACACCACCCTTCCTAAAGGCTGTTCCAACATCTTCATGGAATAACTTTGTTAAACTGTGGTTAGGACTTCTGCTTTTTTTTTTTTT
>WAAG01074530.1:0-25679 GCA_013390105.1 Tichodroma muraria
GATAAAACTGGAGCAGTGGCATGCCTGTATCAATGGGAATTCAGCACTCCAGTGGCTCTTTTCCTCTTTTGGACCCTCATTTTTTGAAAAGCCCGCAGTGACAAGGAGTTTTCCATAGAGTGCCCTGGCCACAGCATGGGAACTCATAGGGGTGTGTTAGAATAACAAATTCTTCAGAGGAACACAGGAACATTAACTATGGGAGATGAAATGCCAGGGGATTCTCTGGGTCCACACGGGAAAAAAAAAAAAAGGATAGAAGCTGACAGGGAATAAGGGGGTAAATGTTGGTAGATTTGAGCACATCCTTTATTTCCCAAAATCTGCAGTTTTCCTAAACTATGCCTGTTATCTCCACTGTCAAATTCCAGCTGCCCAGGCTGGATGGGGCCTGGACCCACCTGGTGCAGAGGGAGGTTGGAATGGGAGGGTGCTTAAAGTCCTTTCCAACCCAAACCACTCTGGGATTCTGTGATTACATCACCTGGTCAGTCGTTATTGCAGACACCACGACCTTCCCAGACATTTCCAGCCCCCTCTCACCCATCTTCCCCCTCTAGAACCAGGATGATTTCAAGCACAGTCAGTACATTCTGTCTATTCACCACCCTGCTCCCTGGGCCCACAGGTGTTAGGGGATAATAACAATAAATTGCACATAACAATCAGGTAAATTATAGAAACACAGCATTGTATTTATGACTCTAATTATGAAAACATGAAGTTGTATTTATTACTCTAATTATATTGTTTCCATGACTTAAGTGGCCATTAGAATTCAACATCATTTTGTACTTATGGGAGCAAACTGCTGAGATTAGTCAAACAACACGAGGATGAGCTCATGAAATGGCCTAAATTATCATCCTGAGCTTGGAATTAGCTTTGTTCACTCTGCTCACCCTGCTCGAGATGTTTCTGTGTGCAGATATTTTTGTGTTTGCTTATTGCATGAGTGCACATCCTAATTGTTTTACTGCCAGTTTAATACACATTGTACTGTTCAGTGGATTCGTTTCTTATATCATCTGTGTTTTCCTCCATTTCAATGTTTTTTGCTAATCTCACATAATCAGTCCAGAGATCAAAGACCTGATATTCCATCCAGGACAAACCACTCGAAACAAAACAACTCAAGAAGGAGAAACAGAGTCCAAGAGCTGTAAATGATGTTTGTTATGAAGTTTCCAGTGCTCAGCACGTTATTTTGTTTAGCTTTTCTGCAATAAATGTCTTTGCAAAAGATAATGAATGTGCTTGCCATTATTCATATAAAACACCCGACTATATTTGCCAAGAGAAATGAATGCTGATCCCTGCTGCCGGACTGAAGAGGGAGCCATCGCCTAGGAATGGCTTGAAAATGTCATTGAGGATAAAGATATTCCCAGAAAGGGTTTTTATCTGTTAACATCAGCTGTGATATTGACAGGCAATGACACACTTAATGATCCCGTGCCTCTAATAGACACAGGACTGGCATTCTCTGACTCGGGTGCCTTAACTTATGTTTAGAGATTGTTGCTAAAGTCACATTCTAAAGGCCAGAACATAAATTTATTGTATGATTGGTTTGAGCTCTCCAGTTCTGTTCAGCACAGGCAACGGTCAGTGCAGCCATGCAAATCCTCATGTTAAAGTTTAGGAAGCACTTTCACTTCAGGCCTATTTAAAACACTCGAAGAACACAACACCCTGAGCATTTCCTAAGCAACACCAAGCCCTAGCAGGGTTGTATTTTGCACTTCAGCCCCACTCTGGGTTTGATGTGCAGCGTGGGGCTCTTTTGGTGACCCATCAGCCGCTGTAACATCCTTGAAGTGTTTCCATTGTGTTCATCAGCAGGCCAGGGGTATCCCAGAGGGGATTTCACACTGCACAGGGGGACAGGCTCTAAGAGCAAACCAGCAGCTGCGGAACTGCTGCCACCACTGCTCAGGGCTGCACCTGAGACTGATGTCTTAGGATTTACCTTTTACATTTTTCAGATCCTGTACTGCTTTAGTGTATAACTCTAAAACTCCATGGCCTGTCAACTGTTCTCCCATTTTTCTCAGACAAAGCTATTCCTCTCTAGGCCTGAGGATCAAGGACACCTCACTGTCTCAGGCCCCAGGAGATGCAAACAACAACGAACAGGGGGGGCAAACTTGGGGTAAATGACTTCATTACCTGAAGCTGCAATTGGAGGATTAACCCCTGGTATGTAAATGGACCACAGTTATAATTGTCTGCAAAACTCGTGGCCATTGTCCAGCTTGGGTGTAGCCTGGGTGGTTTCTGAGTGCCCAAGGTGTATCTGTTGAAGGTCTTTAATAAATACCCACTTTATTCTCCTAATCTTGTCTAGCCTCTGTTCTAGGCAGCCAGTCCAAGGCATCAAGATCGTTGTCTCCTCTTAAATTCCATATTCCAGGCAAAACAAGCTCATTTCCTTTGCTGGCTCAGTACCTGATCTTCCCAACACGACTGCCCTCAGATCACTCACATCCACAACACCGAGCAGACATTCGCTGTTCGGATTTTTTAAGCAGCTCATATGAAACCTTTTATCTAAATTGTGGTGTTTGTTCCTCACCCCGTTTCAGAAATATGGTGCAAAACAAGGAAGGATTGTGCTTGTCTCATGTACAAGCTGCAGTACGAGGTACCACAGTAGGAAGCAATTATCTTTGGATTCTGATTAAAATGTAAGAAATTATCAATTGAAAGACATGGGGTTACAAATTTGAATAAAAATTTTTGAACACAATTTCTACTCACAGTGATTCAGCTAATTTTCTCTATGAAACATGACATTTTTAAATGCAAAATTCTTCCCAGAATTAGATAAGAGATGCCATAAAATTGGCAGCTAAGTATGTAACCATTGCTACAACTACCCTTCCCTGAAAAAAACCCTGAACTGATGGTTTAAGATGTAAGACTCAGAAAGTATCGTCTGACCACCAGAGGGAGTTCAGATTGTTCCACAAATATTCTGACACTACTGGGAGTATTTGGGAAAGCTAATTAAATAGAAAAGCTAATTTAAAAATAAATAATCAAAAAAAAATAAAAATCAAAGAGTAAAGAGATGCCCCGTCCTTATATCAGGAAATTGTATTTCAGAAAGAAAAAAGAAATAGGAGAATCAGATAAAAAATATTACACTTTGAATTCCGAAGCTGTGATTAGGACATTCCCTACTGATTTAAGGGAGCATCCTTTTGTATATAAACCATGTATTTCAGATAAATTTGGTATAAGTTCACGTTGTGGTCTGATCCTATCTGCCCCTTATCATTCCAGGCCTTATCTGCAGCTGGATGTGCTGGGATAAACACAGAGGTTTCAACAGAATTTACATTTCCCTCCTCGGTGCTCCTGGACTGATCCTCGGGGGTTGGTCCCTGGCAGCCTTTAATGTTCTTTATTTCTGTGGGAGTCCCTGCGGGGCCCGAGCACTCTCTGAACACCAAATTCCTGCTTTTCTCACACTGCAGCCCAGCCACGGGAAGGAGGAAGCAGGAGACATGAAAAAGCTGATAACTGTGCTGGGGACATCGGGGAGGAGTTAATTCCTAATTCTTTTACAGCAATAGCAAACCTTATTTCCTTCCAGTGTCTGCAGCAGCAAGAGAAAACAGAAGAAAACGGGAACAGAGTTCTGTTAGCAAAGGATGCCTTGAAGAGTCAGTAGCCCAGCTGATCCAAACCAAAACCCAATTAAAATCTCCTGCCCCCAGTACACCATCAGGTATTATGCACAGGTCATGGGTTTCATGGAAAAGCTATTCCAGAAATGGTTTGGGAAGTTTAGGAACTATCACCAGTATGAACAACTCAATACACACAGCTTAATAGGCTGTATTAATAAAAGATAATTCCTCTGCACACAAAAAGATCAAGCCTTCTGAAAATTTATATTAAAGAAACTAGAGTTAAGATATGGGAATTTCATGGTGTATCTCAAGGGGAGAAATTTTCTGACTTAATATCTACTCTTTCCTTTATATATATATACTTTTTTTTTTTAGTTGTATGTAATTCTTTTGATCTCCCTCTCCAAGTGTTAATCATCTCCAGGATATCAAATAAATATCCACTGGCTCTGGAATAAGAAAATTATAAAAACGTTATTTCATCTTCCACCACTTTCTTGTAGTTTTCAGTTCAGTGTCAGAGTGGAAATAAAGAAATAATTCATTTGTTATACTGAGAAGATGTATTTTCACAGTCACAAAAGACAGGCCAGAGGCAGTACTGTGATTCAAGATGGAATTTCAGATGTTATCTACTACCCCAGAAACTAATCCTAAGCAAAAAAAAATTAACAGTAGTTTTTTCTCATTAAGCAGCCTCACGATACCTTTTTCAGCACAGGTCCACATGACAGCTGCTTTTAAACCCAATGATTATATTTTGCAATTATTATCTATTTCCATAGTCACTTCTATTCAGGGCAAAGAAAAAATTGTGAACATTTTTTTGTTTGTTTCGCTTTTCTCCTGGCAAGCATCTGGAAGAATGTTTTCATTTATCATTACAGTGTTAGGCCTGGGAGTTTCCTGTTTGGTTTTGGACTGCAAACATTTCACAGCCCATCTCTGATATCTGGGCCACTCTCAGCTCTGCAAATATTGACATTAGCCGGATTTTCTCCATAGAAATGGTGATGGAGACCATGAAATCCTTATGAAACCATCATCAAGCCTTCAAAAGAAAATGTTTGTGTCCTGAGTTTAACCTCTTCTGCCAGACAGGGAAATGGTGTTAGAAAATCCAGCTGTAGTAGAATTCCTAACCTTGCTCTTGTCCCTACAGAACTGAGAGAGCAAACATGGCACGGAATAACCCACAGCCTCAGCCTCTGCCAGGCTCAGGACCCAAAGGGTTCATTCCTGCTTTGGATTTCTCCATTTTAGGTACAAAAGTCATGAAATGTTAGCCCTGGAATAGAACTCACAGTCACAACTCTGTCAGTGCTCAGAGTTGAGGGCTGTAAAATTTCAAATTTTCTCTTTGACAGGGAAAGAAGGGAACCCTGAGAAATGATGGATTGGAGCTGGCTGGAGCTTTCCAGAGAGGGGAAACGACCTCGAGGGGCCGGAGCAGGTCCAGAGAAGGGAACAGAGCTGGGAAGGGTCTGCAGAGTCAGGGATGTGGGGAGGGACTGAGGGAGCTGGGAAGGGGCTCAGGCTGGAGCAGAGGAGGCTCAGGGGCCCTTGTGGTTCTGCACAGCTCCTGCCAGGAGGGGACAGCGGGGGGGTCGGGCTCTGCTCCCAGGAACAGGGACAGGAGCAGAGGGAACGGCCTCGGGCTGGGCTGGGGAGGCTCAGGGTGGACACCAGGAGGAATTTCCCCATGGAAAGGGTGCTCAGGGATTGCAACTGCCCATCCCTGGAGGTGTCACCTGGCCGTGGCACTGACTGCTCCGGGCTGGGGACACGGTGGGCATCGGGCACAGCTGGGCCTCTGGGATCCTGGAGGGTTTTTCCAACCTCAGAGATGCCGAGTTGGGGGTGAACTGTCAGTACTTCTGTGCCACTCCAAAGTCAGAGGAGACATCCCTAACACCTGCAAACATTCCTTATCTCCAGCTGCACACACATCCCGTAATGTTCTCGCCCATGTGTATTGAACGCTGTCATGTTTACAGAAAATACAGGTTTCCTTAGACCCAAAGTCTGTTCTTAATGGAAATTTTTAAGAGCAGGTTATGGTAAGCAATTCCTAACAAATTATTAGTTTCAGCCCTAAATGGCTCCGTTACAGCTTTCTAATAGTAGCCTTTCTTTCAGATCTCAGTCAAAACATGTTTTGCTACACTATCAACACACATTGGAAGGGAATTTGCATAGGAATAGGTCAAAGTCGTGCCTCATTGTTTGAGACCTGAATTGTGCCTGTGACAATGGGATGGGAACATGCTGCTGCTGCTGCTACTGCCTGACACAGATGCCAACCACATAAAAAAAAAAATAAAATAAAAATCAATGTGAGCAATGACTCATTTCTGAATTGCCCGTTTGGTTCAGAAATCACTGATTACTACTTCTACAACAAGGTATTATGGACTATTAGCAAGAATGTTTCTGACAGGTTTACAAGGCTTCAAGAGAGCTGATAGCACAGGGTGTTGCTGCTCTGTGCAGAGCTCCCCATTCTTCATCTTCCCCTCGTATTCCAGGACTGTTTGAATTATGCCTCCTTCCACTGCTGACATGTTTTGAAGACATTAAAGGCAGCTCCAAGGAGCAGAAGGGAGGCTGGATCTGCACTGCTCCAAACCCTCATCAGGCTGATGGCAGAGGCCAAACTCAGATATTTCTCATCCCTCCAGACCACTCACACCCAGCTGCGTGTGCAGGAGAACTCTGGGGAGTGAATAAACAGCAGCTGCAACCACACAGTGATGTGGGGAGGGTGTCAAGGTGCTGCTTCTCATGATGCTTTAATGAGATGGAGTTTAAAGTACACCTGAGCTTAGAGCAGACCTGAAAATGTTTGTGCCAGGAGCATTTGAGGAAACTGCAGCTAATTACAAGATTACAATAGGTAGATAGATGGGAATGAGATGCTAAGATGAGTGCTGCCTTGGCAGCTTTTCCCAATTCCACGGAAAGCTGGATCACTCCTGACACAAAAACCTGCAGAGTAGAAGTACAAATCAGGAAGAGAGGAAGAAAAAACATGGACAACACTTGGGTTGGTTGGCATCCACTGGACCTTCTCTGTGTAGTTACATGAATTCTGTCTGAAAATTTATTTCACCAAGATGAAAACTCACAAAAAAACCCAAACAACAAATGGATGAATACACTGCTTTTCAAACACAAAGACTGCTGTCATATCTTGCTATAAAAATGGAAATATCTGGTCATCACATGTATTTATCAGCAGAAATTTAAATAAGAACATCTTGAGTGCATGGTTCTTACCAATTCTCATTTTAAGACACTGTAGAAGTTTTCTGTTAACAGGTGATAGAGCACCAACTAAAGACTAAAACCAGATACTTATTTTTCCAGAGAAAACACATTTTAGCAAAAATTCTCTTCCAGCCAAATCGAACTACATATTTACAGGTTGAGTTTTCTAAATCCGGCATCACCCAAGAAACAAGGGGAGAAAATAGAATCTGAAATGATTCACTATATCCAAAACAAAGGAATTATTTCTTTCTGAAGTCTTTTTAAACTCGAAGATTTCACACGTTAAACCAAAAGTAAACACATAGGCCTGCATTTTTCTTACATCCACACGCAACTTTCTTGCTCCAATTTCTTTCATTATTCGGGGAGGGAACAGAGCTGATATTTTGGAGAGAGAGGGGACGCCTACATTTCTCAATGAACCATTTAGGGCAGGATAATATTCAAGCACCCTTTGGAGACAGAAGATCCCATCAGCAAGAAATAGATTCGGCCTGCTCCCCCCAGAAGAAACCATTTGGCCAAAACCACAGCCACGCAGCCATCAAAGCCCTTAATTACTATTTCCAGAAGTTTATTATGCTTGACTGGATTTGGCAAAAAGTTTTCAATCAAGCACAGGACTGCGAAGAAAACCATCCAGAGAGAGCCCTCCATGCCAAGTTCCAACCCAGAGCAGATTTTTATAGCTAAGGAGGTCTAACTTACAAATAAATCTATTAAAGGCAGAATTTATATTGGAAACACTGACAAGCTCATCAACCATCCCTGAGCTGGTGGCCACAGCTGTTAGGAGGTGATGACGTTAATTTAGGGAAAGGATATTGCTTCAAATCTAAAGTGTGATGGATGGGGGCTCTCTAATGCAGCAGCTCCTCGTGGTGCCAGGGCTGGGCAGAAATACAGCTGCTGGTAAATGCATTTATGGGGGGTTTGCTGGCTATAAGATACAATTTCAGCTAATCAAAGGTAATAAAATAGTAATAGTGCTGTTCCACTATAGAGCATGACAGCTGCAGCTACTGCTCATCTATTAAATACTGGAGCTGAGAGCTTCAGGCCCCAACTACTTTAATATCCATTAGGGAGAAGCCTGGTGCTTCCACCCTGCTCCCTCCTCTCCTTCTGTTGGATATCAACTTCTTTAGATTCCCCAACTTTCAGCATCCCACTCTACAATTAAACCACATTAAGCATTAACCTCCTTCATCCTGACCATTTCTCTAACTGTAGGGTCCAGAAAGAGGGCTGGAATTTGGGGTCCGTTTAAAAGTCAAGAAACTTTGTACACCCAAACCTGAACCCAACATAATTCTTCTATCTCAGAGACCAATATCTTCAGCAAAAGTTAAATATATCTGGCAGGCTGGGATGTGAACTAGACACCAGCAGCCTGCCACGCAGTTTCCTTACTATTATTAGGAAAACCACACAAAAATCATGGCATTACCTCACCAAAACACCTGGAACACAGAGGGAGCCTGAGCACCTCTCAGGGCAGTCGCTGTGAGGAGACCTGGCTGACTTGGGCCATGCTTCTCTTCCTTGGCTTCTAGCAATAAATAACCTCATTATTTAAATGCTGCAACTATGCCTGAACCACCAGTCAATAACTTCTTAAATCCTTAAAGATGGCAAAGATTTCATTCACAGACAGTGCAAAACAGCTCAAATACTAGCGTGATCTAAAGGTCACTTGGCAGCCTGACCTGAGATTACAGCTCGGGATGTTCTGGTTTGGAGCTAGTAAAGAGAAATTCATTCAGCTGCCAGTATTCCGTGTAAATGGAAATATTTCCTAGGCCAGAAATGCCATTATTCTAGGCCAACCAGCTGAGAAAGCAGCCAAAGCTGCATTTCATCCCCATCCAGCAGATTTGGAGATTTAACACAACTGCCCCTCAGAAGAACAAGTGAATGGAGACTATGACTAAGTGTCCCTTCTGATATGACTGAAAACCAAATTTGGTTTTCACTCTTCAGTTATTATCTATCCTCATTAAAATCTCTTGGAAAATTTTCACTCAGCCATTTATAAAGTGCCTTTTTTTTTTTTTCCACATTAATATGCACATATTTCCTTCCATCCATTTAAGAAGGTGATAAACAAGCTGTGCTTCTCACTGATGAAGAACTGAACACTGGTTGGAAACATCAATTATTTGAAATTCATTAATCACTGCGAGCATAACTCCTTCTCCCCTTCCAGCCCCTCACCCTCACCTCTGCTGTCACTCAGGAAGCAGCAAACAGCCAGGAGTGTCCTAAGTGACACTTTGAGCTCATTCCCTCAGTCCACAGGAGCTGGGAGGGAGAATTTCTTGTCTAAATAGATTTTATCACTACCTACAATAACGTTAAACCTGAAGATCAAGGTCTTCACGTGGTATGAGTTTTAATTCCTTTTCCAATAACAGGCAATTTGAACACTAAGGTGTTCTCAAAGTATTGTAAATTCTATTGCATTTGTTTAAAATAATTAGGATCTTCATATTTATGTCCCTATATGACAAAGAACGAGAAGAAAACAAGGAATTGGGCATCTCTTCATCACCAAAATAGTTACACCAGTGGTACCACATTGGGTGGACAGTAAGTTTTCAGTCTGTAGTCCCTACACCACTGTATATAATACAAATTATCAAGAATGTTCCCAGGATCAACACTGCCAACCCAGGTCTTCTTCTCAGCCCAGCCAGAGGCTCCCACACATCTTTTCCTCCTTTCCATCACGCACCAATTTAACTTAGTGGCTGAATTTTCCATGGCATAAATCCTGACAAATAACACCACCACACCCACGGACGTGGCAGCAAAACCATTTTCTGATCCTACATCAAGAAAAATTTGATCAGAAAAACCTTAAACTAAGTCACAAGTCCCATGAGCCTGTGCCTTTGGCTTCATGAGCTCCTGGTGCTTTTGCCAGACAAAGAAACATTTTCCAGGTTCCTGGAAAATGAATCCCAGAATGGTCCGGGTAGGAAGGCACCTTAAAGCTCATCCAGTGCCAAGGGCAGGGACATCTTCCACTGTCCCAGGCTGCTCCAAGCCCTGTCCAACCTGGCCTTGGGCACTTCCAGGGATCCAGAGACAGCCACAGGTTTTTCAGGCAAACTGATCAAGTGCCTCACTACCCCATTAGCAAAGAATTTCTTCCCAATACCCAATTTAACTCTACCCTCCTTTGTCCTCTCACTCCGTGACCTTGTGCAAAGTCAGAGCTTTACTTCAGTCCACATTAAATGAGTTCAGCTTGTCTTGACCTTTCACTTAAAAAAAGCATCACACTCACAGAGAACACAATTAAAGCCAACTGATATTCCCAATTCCCTTTGGAAATGCCCACTGGCAGCACAGGGCTGCTCTGGAGAGACCTCGATGCACAACCTCTGACATGGGACTAATCATTTCACCCCCTGACAGAGCCACGGCTTGGCTGGGAGAAAAACAAATGGTCAGAAGACAAAATTTATATAAAATAGATCCAGAATGCAACAGGTGCAGCAGATGCAGATAAAACCCTTTAGAGTGCTTTATATGCACATTCCTTTCAGCACTTAGATGGAAAAGCTTTCAGAGCTATCCCTAAAGCAGATCTGGATTCATAGCAGCAACTGAAACTGAGCTACAGCAAGACTGAATTACAAAACTTAACACATTTGGCCTCTTGGAGTATCTGTTTCTATCCCAGCTTCTTCCCCAATTCACTCATCATTCCAAACCAGGGAAAAATTAATTTATTTCCCATAAAGACAAGCAGAGTGGCTCAGTCCATGCTGCTTTGGGAAGGCTCTGTCAAAGTCATGCATTTGTTCCCACAAATCCTTACACAACCTCAAGTTTTCAATTATTTGTATCTCCATGTGTGGTGGTATCAGGGTATGGTACCAGCAATAACCTAAATAATGATTATTGCTATAAAGAAGCCAAATGAACACATCACATCATCCTAATAACATACACACACACAAAAAACAGTGTCAAAAGAGCAACAAAATTAATTTCATTTGATGCAAATTGAAGTTTAAATATTTATTCAGGTTGCATATATTTTTGATTGATACCTGCTAAACTAGAATAACTATTCAGCAAGATGTATTTAAAAAAATAACTTCCACAGAAATTATGCATCACAGATTTTTGCTGCATTTTCTGAATTTTCTCAAACCTGTGAAACAAAATCCCCAAAACCACACCAGCACCCAAACCCTCAGAAGCCCAGCTGAGACAACACTTTTCTTGCCTGTTCTCTATTTATTCTGGTCAAGCCATTAGTTGCTGTCAGCTCTTTCCACACTGTTACTCCAGCAGGAGTTTAACCCCAAGAGCAGCACCAACCTTAACCCCTGGGAGACAGGGAAGACATGAAACACGTGCAGATAAGTCAAGGAAACCTCTGTAGAACACACAGCCCCCTTTGGGTGCACATCCATGAAAACACTCACCTCTCCTCCTGCAAGAAGGGGGGCTGCTGGGTACCCAGCAGTCCTCCAGGAGATTCAGATTTGCTTTACCAGAGCCCCTGGAGCACTAAAAAGCTTTGGCTGCCCTGGGCAGCCTCCCCTGGCTCCTCCCCAGCCCCACTTCAGGTGTGAGTCCTCAGCCTTGCCCTGAGCCACACCTGGGCACCCACCTGTGCCTGCTCCTGTTGTTGATCCTGTACCAATCCCCCGGCTCTGATGTCCCAGCTGGACCTTCCCTTCGTCCAGCTGGTGACCAGGGGATGTGGCTGACCCTGGTTCTCATCTGGGCCCGTTCTTGACTCGAATCCTTGCTGAGCTGCCCCATCACTTTGATTTTTGACTGTTGATTACCCCAGGAATGTCCTTTATGTGCCAAGGTGCCTGTTCCTGCAGGAGCAGCCAGCCCTCCCAGCCCCCCGACACCTCTGCTATAAATTTTCATTTGCTTTCAGGCTGCCAGAAATCAGAACAAACAGAAACCTTGGGTGAGCTGTACAAAACTGCCTGTCTAGATGCACATCTCCTCCTCAGCCCTCCATCCCCACGGCACTCTGATATATGGCTCTGGCAGCCTCCTTTGCTGTATCACCATGTACCAGTAAATGAATTCTCTGCTGGTCCTCTGTCAATGTTTCCTAATGAGAGCTTTGTTTGAGTTTCTCTTTTCAAGTATGTGCAGAATAATGGATAGACTACAGTGAAATATGTCCCTCGTGCTCTTTGATGGAAATCATAAACTCTGACTGCAGAGCTCCAGTGATTTACAGCCCTTCCAAAATGCAAAGCAGAATTCATTCTGTGCCAGCCTGCTGCAGCTCTCATTTGTTTTTACCTTTAAAATGCAATGTATGGATTCATACACCTTTTATATCAATGAAATATATATGCAATAATCTCACGTGGCCGTGCAATTATGCAAAAGGCAATGTTAATCATTTATCTGTGGCATTCACGTGAGCTTAAGGAAAGCTCTACTTCCTTAAGTAGGAGAATTAATAAGTTTGGATCTGAGGAGCACTGGTTTTAAGTCTTTAAAAGGATTTATTTCTTACAACATAATGAAAGCCTGTTCATCTAAAGTAATCATGGGCAAAAGCTAAGCTTCATGAATAAAGTTTGTATTTTTTGACAAGCATCTAATGAACGTACACAAATTAGATTCTCCAAGTTCCTGAGTAGGAGCATGATTTGCTGTCGAGTAGAGCCACAGAGGAACTGTAGGAAGAGTCACATTATTACAACTGGTATCAAGAAAATAAAATAACCAACAGAGCCTTCAGCAAATGAAAATCCATGAGCTTTTCAATATTGTCAACCTGCCCGAACTTCCCAGGTTCACATTTCATATAAAAATTAATTCCTTCATAGATCTGATTATGTTATTTATCTTACAAACTAGCCAGGACAGGTGTCTGTAAAAGAACACCATTAAAAATCAAGCCCCTAAATGTATTGTTACCATAATTTATTTCATATATCTTGCTCTACCAAGCCCACTCAATGGAACTGACAGTCAGATGAGGGCACTTCTCATCCCTAAATATTATTTTAGTCTAATTGCACACTAAGAGGAAGGGAGCTGAAGAATTGAGAGGGGAAGGTAATGAAGGCAGAAAGGAACACCGAAGCAGGAAGCTTACATCTTACATCTGTAAGCTACCCAAATAAAACATTTGAATATATTGGCCCAGCTCTGGAAATTCAGGACAGTGTTATGATTTTGGTAGACTCCTACTCATCAAAAACTGATGAGCAGGTGTTAGCAGAACAGAGCCTGGTATTAACCTTTGAGCAGCTGACACAAACAGGAGTTATTTAAGTCCTGCATGCATTCCACAAGGAGAGATTTCACCCAGGATCTGACAGAAACAATACTGAGGAACACCTTCCATGAACCCATATAACATTAACCAGCTGCTTTGCAGGCTTAAATAACAGTCAGGCAATAATAAAATCTGAGTACACAGCAGAATGGGCTCACCTGCAACGCCATGCTTGACTTTAAATCCACCTTTTTGCACAGGTGTGCAGTGCACAGCCACGCTTCATGCAGTGACTTTGCTGGGACTGTGTGTGTGAACATGCCATTACGCAAGGAAAAAGAAATCAAGTATGAAAGCAATGGAAATTAAAGAAAGGAAATGAAATTAAGTTCTGTTCCTAATTTCTTCAGTCTCAGTTTGTTCCTGCATTTGATGAAGTGTCTCTGTGTTTATTTACCTGAAGCCTCAAAAACGAGGGTTTGAGACATTCAGTGTCCTAAGTTTATTAGTGCATGCAGAGAGGAGTAATCTTTTCTATTTGCAACCCCACTTTTTAATTATTAAAGTAAAAGGAAAATTTGGACAGTTGTGTTTTATCCCAAGGATTGCTGGAAGCCAACACTGAATGTCCAATGCCAGTGGAAGGATGGAAAACATCAAGAAATCCATTTGTATTCAAACATAAAAATCTCTCTTCCAAAGCCCACTTCATCTCCAGAGGTGTTTATTAAATGTAGAAAAGAGAGCCCAGTGGGTAATCCTTTACTCCAGAAGCATCTTTCTCCCTATCCAAGCACTTCCAAGGGGATCTGCTGGGCAGTTCATCACATTCCTGTGCTGCTTCCTCTGCCCTGCTCCCAGCACTATGCAGATCCAAACACGTTTTCCTGAAAGCTATGGCTGTCAAAGCCTGCACAAAACACCCTGAGTTTTGCTTCCTTCCTGACAACCTTTACTGCATTTCAAAGTTCACGTCTCCCAGTTTTCACCAGCCTGTTTTTCCTCTTGACAATGTGTCACACAGCGCTTTGTCTTCATGCCTGGATCACCCACTGACCTGCTCGGGCTGGGGTGATTTATCCTCATCGCACAAATAAGAAATAAGGTGTGGAAAACAGGGATTTCTGCTTAAAATTCAGCGAGTCAGTCCTTAGGAGCAGCGCTACTCTACTTGCTTGCTCTACTTTTTATTAATAAAATAAACATTTTCTGTGTTCATGCTAATTTATACACAGCCCTCCCAAAGTGATACGCTAGGACTTCTAAAATATTAAACGTTGCAAATATTCAGAGCAAATTTCATCTTCTGTATGGTATTTTTGACTGTGGAACAGCAGACTGTGATATGAAGTGACTTATGACTCAGATAAAAGTCCTTTATTTGTAGTTCTTCTTGGTTTTCTCCAACAGAAACAAATCGTTTATGACTATTAACAAAGGGTGGATAATACAGTGAATCAGATTGAGTCTTCAGGCTTCTGAAAACTGTTTGGGTTTACAACTGCTTTTGTTGATTTGTTGAGAAACCATAGGAGCTGGGAAAAAAAAACACCCAAAAACTATCTCAGCACTGAAAATAAGGTCCCATTTTGGTTATCTTTTTAGTAGATTAATGTTGCTTGTGGCATTTCTGTCTCTTCTACACTTTATGAAATCTTGTTTCTTATGGCAACCACAGCTGATGATGTTGAATCATTATTCACACTTGAGTGCAATCCGATGGGGGTTTTTAGCTGGGTTTTTAAATGGGTTTTAATTCACTTGATTTCATGCAGAACAACGGTTCAGCCAGCACGGGGTAAATGTTGAAGGTGGTGAGTAGGAGGTACAGTGCAAGCACAAATCCTGTTATTTGTTAATAGGATTTGTCTGCATCCCTGTGTTTATGGCTTGGGAAGTGCAGGGCCGTGCCTCATTTGCAGAATAATCCCATTGGCAACAGCAGCAGCTCCAGGCAGCCCAGGGAGTGTGCCTGCTCCTCACGTGGCCTGGGGTGGAACAGCTCTGAGCAGGACACGGCCTTGGGATCGAACTTCCAAGGAACTACCAGGGACTCCCATTCCTTGATTTACCAGTGAATTCATCAGCTTTAGAGGCAAAGGGGTGGCTACAAAGCTCCTCTTAAAGGGTGATTTTCTAGTTATTCCGACCATGCTCTTTTTAGTCTGGGTGTGTGTGGCAAAATGTGAAGAGCTCCACTAAAATAAAAGTGTTTTCCACAATCTATCACCTAAATAAGTGCCAATGAGGTCATCACAAATCATACATAGAGAACACCCCCAAAAGGAGCTTTTCTCCCACTGGTGGAACTTCCACTGACCATTGTGGCTCAGTAAATTATTTTATTTTGCCATTTTCATCCCCTTCCCTCTCACAGATCCTGAGGAAGGAAATAGTTGTTTTCCAGGACCACTCCCCTCAAAAGCACACAGATGATGCTTTCCTTGCATTCCTACCTCCCTAGAAAGGAAATCAGGCAAAACTTTTGATGGAGGAGGAAAAGACCTCCCAAAGGTGATATTCATATGGGCAGAGAAAATGGGGTGTAAATCACAAAAGGAAAACCTAAAAGCAACTTAACAAAAAAACCCCAAGCCCCTTAAACCAAACCACAACTTCTGAAATTTTCATGACTTGATGTGCACGGGGTTGTGTTCATGGGAAGGGCCTTGTCTGCAAATAACAATGAATTTTTTCTTTCAACAGTGGGATATTATTTGTAGTGAGAGCACCATCATCCTTAAATCACGCTGACAGCCAGGTTCTTTAAATCAGATCCCAGTGCTGTGGTCTGGGAGTGGGAATTGTGCAATAATTGGCATTTTTGGCTAGCTGCTCTGAATTCTTCAGATTGAGAGTAAAAAACCTTTCTTCTGTCTTTCCTATCTTTGCATATAATTAGTATTATAGAAAAAGAACAAGTCCATTCCTCCTTGGGGTCATAGAAAAGGGTGATTTTATATTAAAAGGAGATTCACAGTTTTAAATATTCTCCAGTATGTTTCTCCTGCCTGGTATGACACTGAGTTTTTTTCTAATTAAAAGAAAAAAGTGTATCTTTGCAGTGTTTAATTCCAATTCTTTTCCCATCTCGCTGCATTCTTGAAAGAGGAAATCATGTCAGACCTTGGTGCCGTACCACCAAAGAAAGAAAAAAATCATATTTAAATCAAGTTAATGACTCACTCTTCCCATTTTGTGCATTTTCTTCCATTACGCTTGGTCCATTGGTTCATCCATTTTTAAAAGGTTTAATTTCCTGTTGGATCATTGACTGAATTTGTAACAGGTTCTCCTTGCATTGTGAGCTCATGAGGCAGGCAGCATTCTGTTTGCAAGCACACAGGAGTGTGTGCACTCAAGGCAGGAGCTTTTCTTATTGAAGACCTGCTGGTAAATCATTTCCACACATGAATAAAATGAAATAATTATTACTTTGGACGCTGAAGTTATATCAAGGCCTTTCATAACACCTCTCCTTCCTCCTCACAGGTACTTCCCCCGTGGTACTATGGCGTTTCCAGCCGAGGCGGGTGTACAGAAAATAAAGCTAATTTCAGATCAAAGTGCTGCAAGTGCTTCTGGTGGCTGCTTAGAGCCCCTGCCACCTGCAGCTCTGAAGTGACACAACCAAGGTGCCACCACAGTGTGAGCTGGGCCTTCAAGGGGAATCAGTGCTAAATTCTCCCTCCCGCTCTCCGCTGCCACAGAACCCCCCTCCACTCCATCTCAAGCTCATAATGCATTCCAGAGATGAAGCCATGCCTGAGATTTTGGTGTTTTGAAACATGGAATCATGGAATAACCTGGGCTGGAAAGGACCCACAAGGGTCATCAATCCAGCCCCTGTCGCTGCACAGACCCCCCAACAATCCCACCCTGGGCATCTCTGGGAGGGTTTTCCAAATGCTCCTGGAGCTCTGGCAGCCTCGGGGCTGTGCCCATTCCCTGGGGAGCCTGGGCAGTGCCAGCACCCTCTGGGGGAAGAATATTTCCCCAAAATCCAACCTAACCCTGCCCTACTCCAGCCATTCCCTGGGGTCCTGTCCTTGGCACCAGGGGCAACAGATCAGTCTCTGCCCTTCTGCCTCCCTTCATCAGGAAACTTTAGATTGCAATGGCTTAAGAACTTTAAATATTCTGGGGGACAAGGTCTGATTTTCAAGGCCACAGAAATAAGGTTATGAGACATTCTTTGTGATGCCAAGAGGCAGCAGAATATCAAGTAGGCCAGAAAACAACGTGCCAGGTGAAGAAGGCAATAAAGAATTGCTCTAGACCAGAGATACCATCTGAATGATGATCCTCATTTATGGGAAATAAGGCCAGAGCTCCTACTGAGGGTACGTGAGGACTTACCAACTGCATTTTAAAAGGAAAAAACAACTCTAAGGCCCAGGGTGGGATTGTTGGGGTGTCCTGTGCAGGACCAGGAGCTGGAACTGAAGATCCTTGGGGTTGCTACCGGCTCAGGATATTCCATGGGTCTTCTCCATGGTAGTTTTTCAGTGTGATGAGTTTTGGAGAGGGAGAAATTGAGGGAAAGCAAGGTACCTGTGCTAGTTTTAAATGCACATTCCTGGTTCACTACTTTTGAGAGCCATTGGGAGCTGCCATCAGGCTCCTTTGGATCAGAGAAAGCTCAGAAGAGTTTTCACAAAAGCTGTAAGGACAGCACAGGCTCATTCCCTGAGAAAGGAGGGAAAGTTAATCCAATTTGCTGATCTATCACCTTGTCAAAGTTTTCTGTTTGTGTTTGTAGGAATTTGGTAAACAACCTTGTCTAAAATCAGAGCATAGATGAGGCAAATTTCTCTCTCAATATAAACTTGAGTAACACAACACCAACATCTGTGAGGTTTACACACATTAAGATATCTACATTGTTTTGGCAGCTCACAGGCAATTCCTGACCAAGGTAACTCCGGAATGCAGGAAATCCAGCTCATCTGCAGTATTCCAGGCCATTAATGCAAGAAAATACACACAAAAGGACTCAGGGGGGCTTTTTATTCTACAATAATCAGAAATGTGATTTTGGTAATACCAGCTCTCAGTGCAGCTTGTGCACTGAGCTTGGAAAAGAGTGAGGGAAATGGCACAGATGCCTAAGGGAATCTTGGAGGGGTCACAACCACAGTCAGAGATCAACATCTGCCAGTGGGATCACCTCCTCCTGATGACTGAGAAAACACTTCAAGCTGTGACAACGAGGAGGAAAAACAAGAATAGAAAAGTTTGTGTCCTGGAGCTTCCAACATGAAATCCATTGGACTCTACCTGGTTTTGCAGGCACGGAAAAGATGCAGCCCTGTGCCTGCAGAAGAGTCAGGCTTCCATAAGGAGCACACAGGGGAATGCTTCCACACCCCATTTGGATTTGGGCGATAATCTCTGGAACCTCTGGATCTGCAGCTCTTCTGCAGGAGCTCAGAAATTCCTCCTGGGCCACACAGCTCCTGTGCTGCTCAGGTGTCCAGCAGCACAGGGTGGAGATGCCAAGGCTGTGGATATCCGGAACCCTCATCTGTGGCAGGATTCAAGCCAACCAGAACCTGCTGGTGCCAACATCAGGCTGACCTGAAAGCCACCTGCACACCCTACATATCCCAAAACGCTGGTGGAACAACACTGTCGGTTTTTCTCACAGCCTGGTACCAGCCAAATGAAGATCTAGGATTTTGGAAAAGGAGATTTTGGGTTTCCACAGCACTCAGGGTATGCCAGGCACCAGTGCTGTTTTTCCTTTTCACCCTGTGTAGGATTTCTTTGGGGTTTCATTTACATCAGCCAAACTTTCCCTGAAATTATTATATACAACTATAATGAGATTCTTGATAAAAATCTGGGGTTTTACCCAGCTGTGGCCAGTGCCCTGAGCAAGGGCCTCCCACAGCTGATGGAGCAGGAGATGGAGCAGATCTGCAGCAAGAACCACCCTTATTTTAAGGACAAACTGAATCATAAAAGATGACAATAATTATTAATAATTCACAGGGGAAAAGTGAGAGGAAGAGACAGGTTTTATTGTTGGATCCCTGCCTCTCTCCTAGCAGGATTTAAAACGATGAAGGCAGCCAAGGCTACAGCCAGGCTGTATTTCTTCCCTCAATGGCTAAAAATCACAAGCAGCAGGACTGCAAATATGGAAGAAGAATCATAGTTATGCTCATATTTGCATAATATTCTTCATACTCTCATTCCTGGCTCTCTTGAAACCTGAATTGTTTTTCACAGCACTTGTGAAAGAAAAGGGAATACATTATAAACACTTTCACAAATATTTTTTTAATTTAACACCGAGTCAAATATTCATCCATTTAGTTGAACACTGACTGCAAGAGGGTGATAAAGACATTTGTTTAAAGTCTAATATTCCTACAGTGTGAGAACCTTGACTCCATGCTCTTTATTAGGTGACTTTAAATAAAACACTGAGCAACTGCAGAAAAAAGATACTTGGAGCAGAACTCAGAGAAAACGTAGAACAAATTTTGAAAACAGGCTTTAAAAATATAAACACATATTTAACAGAAAGGAGAAAAAAGGAATGACAGTCATGCCCTGTATTAGTCACAAGTCCTTAAAGCTACTCAAAATTATGGGCATAAAAAACAAAAATATGTGACTGTGACTCATATATTTGAAAAATTAAAGTAAACAGGTTAATATTTTCTTGCACTCTCCATATCTTAAGGACTTTGAGAATTTAATGTTCTAATGCCAAAGTCCAGCTAAAAATACCATTTTCATGTAAAACTCCTTCTTGTCTAAATTTATAAATTATCTGCTCAATTTCACGGGTGATGTTTGGTTTCCAAAGTGCTGGAAGAACTTTCACACTGAACCTTCCTTCCTGCCTTTAAAATATTATTTTAGTATCTGCATATTTTAAAAGAAACTTTTTCCACCAGCAGGTTCTCTTATCACATTGCAAACACAAAAGCTGATTTTTAAGAAAAATCTCAGTTGTTCTTTTGCACCCTGTGTAGGATTTCTTTTGGCTTTTACTTACATCAGCCATACTTTCCCTGAAATTATAATTTAATATATGCAACTATAATGAGTGTCTTCATAAAAATCCGGGGTTTTACCCAACTTCAGTCAGGGAATAGTGTTAATTTTCCTGGGTTTTAAAGAGATGCTAAATTTCTCTGCTGTCATGATGAACACCGTGAATTTTGCTGTTTCATGCAGCTTAAATCAGCCTTTTTTCCTCCTTTGAAGCTTCAGGGCGGGCGCTGTGATGTTGGAAAAGTTGGTTAAATTTGCAGTGTAGGTGCACTGCAATCAATGGAATTTATCCATTCACCTGTTATGCTCCAAGTAGAGCTAGAGCTCTTCCAAGGACAGCCAGGACCAACCACCACCTCCTTCCATGTCCTCGAGACCCGAGAAATGTGGGAATCACAGTCAGACATCAACACAGCTTCGCCCTCCCCTTCCCATCAATTTTCCACTGGCAGGACACGCTGGCTAGGAAAAATTTCCTCACTGAAAGAGTGGTCAGGAATTGGAACAGACTGGTCAGGGAATGGTGGAATCCCCATCCCTGGAAGCATCAAAGAACGTGTGGATGTGGCACAAGGTTTAGTGGTGGACTAAGAGTTACCTTCCAGGAACCTTTCCTTTTCCTTGGCTGGTGCTGCAGCATCATTCATTCAGCTCGTTCCTTCCCTCAGGTGTTGTTGCTGTTCAGGATTTCCACAAAATTCCCCTCATGCTGATATGTAATGGTTGAGAAATGCAGGTTCCTACAGGTGGTGAAATTCCCTTTTGTTCTGGAGCTTTATAAGCTCTGTGCACTAAGTCCTGCTATAGCCACATTTGGAAGACTTTAAATGGATTTAAGACAAAGGATCTTTCTTGTACTTCTTTACATAGGCTTGAATTTAACTTTTAGGTGGCTACTGAATTGAATCCTTTTCACCCTGATTTTCAGAACTCCGAGAGTTCCTAAGGTAGGAGGTTTGCTGACAGAGCAGATGGTGCTGTCTTTTTCTTCAAGGACAGAGGAAAAAAAAGCTGCAGTCAGATCTGGACTCCTGAAGTGGAGATCGTGGGGCCTCCCTGTCCGAGGGCAGAGCTGCTCCCTGAGGAGCTGCTGGGAACGCCCTCAGCTCTGAGGATCATGAAGGATTATCCTGTGGGGGGAAAACCCCAGACAACTTTAAAGAAAAAAAAAAAAATAAATTCATCCTGAGTACAATGCAGAGGAAGACAAGTGCAAAAGCTACTTCAGGAAGGAGTGGAAAAACTGTGTTCGTCGGAAAACTTGGAGAGTTAGAAAGGAATTGTTCCCTGTGAAGAATTCCCTGGAATTCTGGGGGATTGAGAAGCTGTGGTTGCCCCATCCCTGTCAGTGCCCAAGGCCAGGTTGGACACTGAAGCTTGGAACAGCCTGGGAGACTGGAAGGTGTCACTGCCATGGCAGGGGTGGGACTGGATGGGATTTAAGGTCTCTCCCAACCCAAAGCATTTTGGGATTCCATGATTTTATGAAAATTGTTGAGCAAAACATTGTTGTAGTCTGAAAGTAAGAGGAAGCTTACGCCAATTAAGTAGAACTTATTTTATTTACTTGCACATATAAATGGGTGTCTATGAGGTTTTGCTGAGCTTTATGAAGGGATCAAACACTTAGGAATCAGGATTTGTGGAACATGTTGGTTTTTTTTGTCTACTCCCCTCAGTGCTGCAGTAAAGTTCCAGTTGTGTTTTGTGGTTTCTGGAACACAGAGTCCAAGCCTTTTTTCAGTCGATATTTTTCTAAAGTTCTCCTCAGCTTTGGCACAAAGGATTGCATTAAAACCCAACAGGACTTCATAAATTTGGCCCCAGATCTATTATATGAAATAGGGATTACAGAACTTGTAATTTTCCATTATCCAGAAATCATGCTGACAGATATTTAGGAGAATGGAGATTTTCACGCATAACTCACCCTGAGTTAATATATCTTGAGGCAGTTTTAAGCCCCTGATGATTCACTGTGCACACCTGGCTCATTGATTTGTCCTTACTGTGCCCCCATGAAGCTCATACATCACTGGGGAAAAATACAGAGCTCCACTTCCAGGAAAAGAGGGGAAAAAAAATACGGATTTCCAAACCTGGAAGCATATATGAAATTTTTGTTTGGAAACTAAAGTCCTGTAAATATAACTAAGCACTCAATAAAGAAAAGGGATGATTTTTTTTTTTTTAAATACAAGATTGTGCCAAAACTTCTGCAATTACCCAGCTGCAAAAATTCCTGACAAGTTAAATGGAGATCAATCAGAATCAATCAAGTTTTTATGAGAAATTAGATGTAAACTCAGCCTCCCATTATCTGCCTCAATTTGACACATTTCATGTGGAATTTGAGCTTTGCAAGAACAGAAAGAGTAAAAATTGTAGGAATAGCCCAGTTTCTGTTTATCATTTCTGAAAAGACAAGGGGCACTTGAGCAGGTTCCAGTTCTTGGCTATTGAATCACAAAATAACTGCATTGAAATAAAGCTATAAAGCTAAATCCAGATTTTACAAAAATCAAAAGTCTATACAGATACTTAACTAAGTAAATTAAAAGAAACTTGTAAATATTTGTCAAATTTTCCAGGTAAAGTTCAAAAAGAGGGTTTTTTTCGTGGACAGGAAAAATATTCTGGAGTGTCTCATTAATTAAATATTAAGCTTCAAATGAAGAAATTAAAATTTTGCTGTTAATTTCAGTGAGCACAGGAGACAATTCCAATGCTGGAAAAGTGAACCAATGAAGCTGAAGGTAGTAAGAAACACAAGTTCAAATGGAGTGAGGGCTGTAATTCCTCCTATAAATTCTGCACATGCTCATGGCTTAGGAAATTTTTAAGCAGTACAAAGGATGCTGATACTGAATGAGCAGTTAAATTTGAAAGGAAGAGGAATTTCTGCTTTCATGAGGTCAGAGAAAAACCTTTTCTTTTTTTCCTTGAGTCTTGCTGAAATCATAGCAAAAGGAAAAACCTTTGGAAGTATTTGTGCTTTTGGAAGCAAAGTTTGTCTAGTCCTGCATAATTCCCCCTAAATTATATTTTTCTGGGGATCAATATATCCCAGAGAAAAGCCAGACAAGAGAAAAGCACATTACTGAAACTTGGTACCTCAGCCTTTTTTCCCCATCTCTAGCTTTGGGTTGGTTGTTCAGGGCTTTTTTTCACTCAGCTGGGGTTGAAGGTGGGTTTTGGTTGAGTATTTTTTCTGCAGTGTAAAACATTTGCCTGTGGAATTTAATTTAGAAACAAAAATCTATTTTGAGTACTCTCTATTGAAAAATAAAACCTATGATTAGTTATTTATTTTCTTCAAACCATCCTAAGAATCCTACCCTTCAGTTCTGTGTCAAACTTCTATTTTCATTAAATCTGTTTTAAGTTTTGAGCTGCTGAGCTGCTCACCTGAAAACAGATGATTCCTCAGCACCAGTTTACCCATGGATGTTTTGGAAGTTTCCATTTCCAGCATTTCCTTTGCTTTCACCAGTGGAACCTCTTCCTTAAGGGATGTGGAGAGGCTTCAGGTCCCAAAGCACGAGTCCCTTGAGGTGTCTGCAGAAGGTTTTCTCCTTCCTTTCCCTTACAGGACTGGAGTTGGAACTTCCATGGAGGAAAGATGGTGTTTTACCAAAATTTTCTTGCTGGAAGGAGGAGGGAACAGAGCCAGGCAAGGCCCTCAGTCCAAAAAAACTTCCTGATTCTCCAAGTTCCCAGCAGCTCCTGAGCCTCTTCCACACCAGATTTCACCTTCCCTCTTTACTGAATTTGAGGGCAGCAGCTGGGTCCTGTTTATTTTAGGGATAACCTCATCTGCTGTTTGGATTGGGGGAAGGAAAAAGAGTGCTGGCTGATGACTTCCTCCTGACACCTCCAGCTGAGGCTGACATTTGCTTTCCAGCTGTTATTGGTTTCTAATTATGCCTGGATATTCAGAGGATCAGCTAATTTGCTCCATAATTTTTGGAGGTAATTTTTAATTCCCTTCACTCCCTTCAGAAATCTAAGCTAATTTCATGGAATTATTAAATATTCAAACAGGATGGGACTAAGCCTTTTGGGATGCCCTGGAGATTCAGCTCAGGTGTGTCTGTAGCACTCCTCTGGCTCAGAAATCCAGCTTGCCAATCCTGCAGGTGGCACAGCCAAGAAAAATGAGGAGCTTGTGGTTCTTCTGTGTTGTCCCACTTACTGCAGTGAACCAGTGGCTCCTTTCTGCTGTTGGGCAAGGGCAGAGAAATAAGGAGCCCTGAGTAGAAACAGACACTAAACTGGAGTGCATGGAGAAACTGAGGCTCTTCTGAATTAATAAAATCATGGAAAACACCAATGTCAGCACCATGGAAGGACTGAAGGCACAATGCTCCCATTTGTGTTTCCTTTTTCTTTCCATCCTGTGCCAAGACCTTAAGACAGAGCCAAACTCTTACCCTTAGAATTCCAAATTCAGTGGTGTATCAGGGATGATTTCACAGGAACAGAGGAAAAGGATGAAGTGATTCTGCACTGCTTAACCGAAAATACTTCCAGTGTTGTTTCCAGAAGATTTCCAACAAACACATTCCGAAGTATCCCACAGGGGTATCCCTGCATAGAAATATTCCACTTACAGATTGGAGTTGTTATTGCACCAGCAAGAATCCAGCAGCATTCCAAGAGGTTTGAAACATTTAGCCTTCTATACATTCCAATATAAATTCTATATATTGTGAAGCTGTTCCTTTTTAAACATCCAGGCAAGTCTGAAATAATCGAGGTTCTTCAACAAAGTGCAGGTAAAACCTGTGCACGTGAACTGAGGTGCCATCAACTGCTTTGCAACTTAGTTTATAGGAAAACTAAAATCTATCCATGTACTCATGTAATTCACAGGAAGTCCTTCATTCCCTTTGCAGTTTCAGTCTACTCCGTTCTCTCTCATTCTCTTGTTTAGAGGGTGAAATCTTCTGAAGTTTTCAATGAAAGAGTTTTCTCCTGACCACCCAATCTTAGTGAGACCCTACAGTGAAAAATCAGTCAAAATAGAAGGCTCACTGCTAAGGAAAAAAATCAAATAACTTTTTGACATCCATAAATTTAAGCCAAATTACTACAGTGGCACTCTGAATAAAATACCCCAATTATTTACTCTTCTTTCCCCACCCCTTCCCTAATGATCTGCCTTAATGAGGTTCTCTGTCTTCATAAGAATATTTTCCCTTCTTTTATTCATATTTGGTGTAATATCATTGATCTTTGGAGCAGAAATACTGAATGTAAGGAATGCAGAACATAATATCAGAACATCAAAATCAGCACTGGTTCCTGCTGAGCATCCCAGCTCCCTCTTCAAATCTCAGTGTTACCCAAGAACTATTTTCCAGAGGCAAATATCAGGTCTGGATTTGTGGGTGAGAACTTTTCAGACTGGTGCATTTGCACTTCACAAATATTTGGGGTTTTCCTGGTTCCTTCTCTGGTTCACTCTAGTCAGAGCTTTGAAAGCACCAGAAACTTCCACAGAAGAATAATATATT